>CANYCX013908442.1:0-10239 GCA_948193385.1 Breynia disticha f. nivosa
TCAGAATATTATAACTAATATCAAATAAATTGAATTTTTTTTAACTTCTAAACTTTAAGTGTAAGTTTCGGATCCATTTGATAAAACTAAGAATTAATTGCTGAAAATTATGTGTTGAATTCAATAAATTGTTTGACAAATATAACTAACATACAACGGAATCGTTATTTAAAATTTATATCAAATCTAAAAAATATAAAATTATAAGTTATTTTTAGTAATATAATTTTTATTAATGATGATAATAGAAAAAATAATAATTTAAATTTTTAGAGTTATAACTTATAATTATTAATAAATATATAAAAATTAAAATAAATAATTCTTATCTTAATATTTGGATAAATATGATTACAAAATATATTTAATTATTAGAGTATAGTTTTCAACGAAAAATGATAGTAAGTTAGTTACTTAATGTTTTAAATTAAAGATTTTAACTTAAAAAATTAAGTATTTTTTGACTTAATTAGTTAAATTAAATAATTATCTACTTTTTTTTATCTAACACACTTAATATAATTAATTGTTTAATATTTTAAATTAAGTACTTAATTGATGTTATCAAATATTCCTTGAATTATCCCCAACCACTTCCTGCAGTCTCGTACGTGGCTTGTTTAGAAGCTCATGAAGCTTAGGTTTAATCTATGGCTGCGCACAAATAACACTGTCTTCGTCTTCCACATGTTGTTGTCATGCATGAAAATGTTTCCATTAAAGCTATTTATGGAAGGCAAATGATATTACCACACCATTCTTCATGGTAATAATACCACCACACGTGACCTCTCAATTTGCATGCATTGCTTCACAACGACGTCGTCGTGTAAAAATTATCAAACATGGGGAATTCATTTGTATTAGTCGTGTCATAGTTGTATCTTTCATTTCGTATCATTCATGCCGTTTCGTGTTATCGTTACAACCCATGAAATGAAACTGCTACGACGATACACATGTGATCACAAACTAAAAGGGCATACAGATTGTGTTTCCCTTCATAACAATTCGTGAAAAATCTAGCAACCTCGCGACTACTCACGCTTGCATTAATTGATTACTGATATGTGAGTTCCTGAGATCCACATAAGTTCACTAAAAAGTTCTTACAAACGTTTGTGAAATCCTATAAATACGTAATTAACACTCTAGCAACTATAGTGTTGAGAGCTAACTAATTCATTCAAGAATCACTAATCTACATTTCTGGTCTCTGCAAACAGAAAAGAAACTTTGATTGAACCAAAAATGGCACCGCATGGAGATTCCATTGCAAGTCCTTTCAAAAGAATTAACAACTTCCCTAAGCCACCAAGACTCTCGAACGACAACCTTCAAAGAACCATATCCGACATCTCATTTGAACTGAGCAAGGAAAATATTCATGGAATGAAGTCGCTGCCTCCAATTTCAGAGGTTGAAGATGCAAAATGCGAGTGTTGTGGCATGAGCGAAGAGTGCACACCCGAATACGTAGAAAAAATTCGGAACAGGTACTTGGGGAGGATGATATGTGGGCTGTGCGCGGAGGCGGTGAAGGAGGAGATGGAAAAGAATGGCGGAAATATAGAGGAGGCACTCGATGCACACATGAATACTTGTGCTAGGTTTAACAAGTTCGGTAGGGCTTTCCCTGTGTTGTCTCAAGCTGAGGCAATGAGAGAGTTGTTGAAGAAGAGTTCCAAAAGCGCTAAATCTATTAGCCCTAAAGGTTTTGCTCAGAAGAAAGGTGGAATTGCTAGGAGTTCAAGCTGCATTCCTGCCATTACTAGGGAAATGACCCATCTCGCTCTCAGAAATTAAGGCTGGAGCACTAAATGATCAAGAGGTTTTTCAAGAGGTTTCATTGCGAGGATCGACCTTTCTGTTACCTTAAGATTTTAGGGTTTTTTTCTTTTTGGGTTGATCCATAAATGTCACGGCTTGTATTAAATCCATATGATCAGAGGCTTTTTCTTCTCTCATTGGCTGATTTTTTCTGTCCACCTTCTGCAAATTCAATTTTTATAATATTTATTATAAATAATAATATTTATCGAAAAAATCATTGGCATAATTACAACTACAAGTAAAGATGAGGCAGGAGCCTAGCACTGATGATTTAAGTAGAAATTACTGTTTGTGAACATCTACCAGTGTCATAGGAGGGTTATAATCCCCAGCAAAAGAACATAAGGTAGTCTAGGATGCATCATACGAAGCCATAAAACACTATAGGTTCAGGTTCTATAAGATTTGACACAACAAAACATAAAAATGCGAAGATAATTTGTAGGAGTCATCTCTCTCGAACTTCCTACATTACATTCTGCTCCATCTTTCAGACAAAAGACCAGTTTACAAACATAAAGCAGATACAATGAGCATTCTCTTCTTCATTTAACACTTTCCACGCTACAGCTCTCTCATACGAGACTGGTCTTCCCATACTTGACAAGCAAATTCCACCTTGAAGAGAAGTAAATCCCTATAACAATATGGTAAACATATTAGCTGAAATTACGGATCTGAAACATGAAGTGCAGAGGCGTATGGAACTGATACATTCAAGTGCATTTCTTTGCAAGTCGGACTAAATAAGAACTTCATAGTTCATACCTGCTGCATTATCTGTGGGAACTCTGAGCACATAGTCTTCCTACCATGATCATCAAATATCTTCTCCAATGTTATGTCTTGCAGTGCTACCAAAGTTGTTTCGAGCATGTCAAGCCCGGCTTGATTTGCAAAGGTGAACACGGGCAATGCCTGCATCCATATCGAGCTTAGACCAGATTGTAATTCGGAGTTTCATATTAAATGTAACTCGATATATAAAAGTTCTAATCCTTCAACCATGATAATTCTGTTACAACCTTTCCGCTATGCATTTTCTCAAAAATATGTATTGTCCAATTGACTACCTTTAAAGAGCAGCACATAACTGCATCAGAGTGATGCCAAAGATTTTTGAGGATGGATTCACCACCTTCACCACTTGACTTGAGTAACTCCACACCCATGTAGCACCTGCAAAGTTACAACCGTGTAATCACAGTTCAATTCATGTAAATCCACAGATGCAATTTAACTTAAAATTAGTGCATGAACAACTGGTTTAAGGCAGTAACACAAGTCACCTAAAACACACCATCAATTAAGATCCGTGGTAGAGTATACCAAAATTTAATACCTGTAACTTTGACAGATCCAACGAGCAAGTGTCTGTGCTTCTGGAGTACCCAATGGTGGCCTCAGGCCTCCATGCAAACCTAAATGAGAAGGAGAGAGAGCCAATGCTACCCTCTGAACCGACGAGATGATGCTGCGAACATATTGACGAGCCATAGAAGCAACGTTTTCTTGCATGTGGCTTTCGAAGGCAAATTCAAAAGCAATAGTCATTACAGATCTCACACAACTGGAATTGGCAGAGACATCACCAGATGTTTTGTTTCCAGCTGGTCCAATCTCAAGAGCAGAAGCAAGATCCAATGTGCGATTGGGGCTGGTTGCCTCCTGCTAAATTTTCTATGTATCAACAGGGGGGAAAATAACCAAATCAGAAAAGGATACTTTATTGGTCCAACTAGCTAACCTTGCCGGAGTCAAGAGGGATTATACGAAAACCAGAAGGCAAAAGTGGGGCATCATCTGCAAAAGATGCATCAATGGGAGCAAATATCAGTTCCGCACAAGTTCCAACTGCATTTTCATCCATGCCACTGCAGAGCTGTCAAAGGACAGTAAAGAGGGAACTGTAAGCAAAACTCCCATGAATACCATGAAAATTGTAACAGCCAAGAATTGAGAAAAGTGATTGTCCAATAGTCCAATTTCACTAAAAAAAACACAGAATCAGATAATTTGTAATGGACCTAAATGTTAGTGGGCATTACGAAAGCATATAAAACTTCTTGCTAATGATTTTCAATATGGCTTATTGTCCTGCTCTAATATTCAATCCTCAACTTCAAACCCATTGGCAACTAACCTTAAACTGATGTAATTAACAAGAACACGGTAAGATAAGAACAAAAGGCAAATAAAAAAAAATTGAACAATCAAGCATAAAGTTAACTCTTAAACAAGCCCGAGCAAGAAAAACAACTTACCTGCAAAAGAAACATATCTCTTGGCATTAATGCATCTTCAGGAGAATGGCCCATGCCTTCCAATTTAATGACCTCCAAGAACTGTTAGACAAAAAATCAAATAAAAACGCAGTGAAAATAACAAATTTAATCAAGAAAAAAGGTTCTCACCTCTTCATGTTCAATAGTGTGAGCCAGTGGAAGTATAACTTGACCCCCAAAACTTCCAACTCGAGACCCTGCTAAGCTACAAGGACCAATTTTAATTGCTGCAGCTGAGTAAGCATCAATACTATTATCTGCCCACTCCGACCTGTGCTCCCGCAAAAACCGAAGAAGAATTGCAGGAGGAACATTCTAAAAGATAAAACACACAGCAAATCAGTCCAAGGTCAATAATATTGAAAATATAAAAAGGCACGATAATAAGCAAGAAAATTATAAAGTATGATCTAAAAGAAGTTCTACGATTAGCATCGGATGTGATCAAAAAGAAGTTCTATGATTAGCATTCGGATGAACAAAACTGCCAAAAATGAAGCTTCAGAAAGCTAGCTTAATGATCTAGCCTCTTGAATGAGATAAGTTTGGAATCTTTACCTGTAAAAGCATAGAAGCTTTAGCGCATAATACAGCATTACTGACAGATGGGAAACCATTGTTGAAAGTAAGGTTTAAACCCATTAGCTTCTCTGGAGATGCGTTCACAAGGATAGTAACATCGTCCATGCCATCATTTCCCATCATGGACCAGCCCTCATCAGTAAAACCATTGACAGCTTCATTGAAACCCCTGAGAAAACATATATGAGATAAAACATGATTGTAAATACTAAAAGCAAAGAAAGATACACTCAATTAAATGGAGATGCTAACCTGCTCAATCTCTGACTCAATGCTCGTAGAGCCGCAGGTCGCCTGCCCCAGTTTGTAACATTAGACGGAGATACCTCTTGAGCTATCTGCCTCAGCTGGCGTAATGCCTGAATGAAATAAAAGAGTAAGACATCATTGGATGGAGGATGATTTGCACTTTTGTGAATCCAATCATTCAATAATTGTTAAGTTTACGTGGCACAAATAAATAAATAAATAAACTTACAGACATAGTTGTCTTCTGCGCAAGCACAGTTGATGATTCATACAGCGGCCTCAAAACTTCAGGTACACTCCAAGGCTACTTGACAAAAAAGATCAAGTTGTTTTTTAAAGACAATTTTTCAAATGTTCCCAATCACCACCAATAGCTGAAAATGCATGGATTACCTACCTCTAAATCGACATGGTCAACTATGTGTATAATAGAACCACCCCCTTCACAAGGTCGTATCAGGTACCCACTTGGTAGCATTTCCGCTCTCACGAAATGCTGCACCGACGGCATGGTCGGGCCATTTTGGGTGTTCTTAAGTGACCTTTCGCAGACCTGACCATTATGGTGGTGTATGAGAATGTCCACATAATAATTTTGGCAAAAAGAAAAGACACGGAAGTGACAAATGGAGGCAAAACAAGAAACATCAGGGAAATACCACAAGGCTGCCATCTTCTACAACAGAAGTAAACCGCAGCAACCAGAAGTCGCGAGCGGGCGCCAATGTAGTCGGCGCATACAGCTAAATCACAAAAAAAATACATCAGTATGTAAACATAATGTCAACTCCACATAATGATCCTTTAATTAAAATATGAAAAAAATGATAGTTTTTTTACCTGCATGTACAACAGCTCAATGGTTCCACCATTAACAGTGGGCAGCACGTTCAGCACATCCACAGATCGGCAGTCACGGTACCATGACGGCCGATCCTTCAGGATTTCTGCAACCTGGAACAAGCAATCTTCATTGCATAATCGACTTTGATAACAATGTACATACACTGAGAAAACCAATTATACTCACCCTTGTAGGTTCTAGACCCACTAGGCCGCAGGCTCGTGCTGCCACACCAGGGCAACCATGAGAAATAGCAACGATTCCAATGGAATCCGGACCAGGCTGGAGAAAAGATCAAACATTAGTAAACCATAACCCACACAGGGCAAGAAAACCTCATCATGTTCACAATTGCTACCATACTAATAAAAATAACCAATGCAGGTCCAAGCAAGACTTGTTCATTTTTTATGGATGAATAAATTAATACAATCAAAGAAATCAATAAAATAACTTCAGCATTCAACAAGCTAGATAATCTAAGAGTGAAAATGAATTTAAAGCTAGAAATTTTCATTTGTAAACATTTTTCTACACTAAAGCACTTGTAGTTAAATTATTTCAACTTGCCCAAATTATTCTAGTTAATCACATCTATTCACATAATAATATGCTTATAAATTAAATCTAAAAAAACTCCCAATAAAAAATAGCTTAAAATTTACTCAGTGCAGAAAGATACCTTCATTCCAGGCATTTGGACCCACTCCACAGCAGTTCCAGTAGCCTTTGAAAGAAACTCTGTTAAAGTCTCTTCTGCAATGGACAAAAGCCTGAAAAAGATAGAGAAGCATGAGTTGAATATTCCACACTCTCACTGAATGCACACAAACCAAAATAGCAGAAAAGGACTTAACAACCATATCCCCACTTACCCTGCAGGACTAGCATCTCGTGGAGGATGCTGAGGTGTCAAATGGTGTTGTTGACCACTGGTCACCACCGATTCACAGCTTGTGTCTTTAGTTGCAAGCGTTGCCTGTAAGAAAACAACTCCTTCACACCTCAATTTTCTCAAAATATCCAACGATAAAACAAAGAAACAAGCATTTCGGAAACTCAACAAGAAACAATCTTCAAACAAAAGAAAATGTTTTTAACATTTCTCAATTATCGCTTAAAGCCTCTCAAATTTTCAAGAAAATGACCATATAATAAGCAAAAAGAGGGGAAAGTCAGTATTATTCTAATATGTAGACGTGAAAATCTTACATTTTGAGTATTCTGGCGAAAGTAGCTATTTTCATACACAAGCTGAGACACCTGTTTCTGCAACCTATCATTCTCTTCCATAAGAAGCTTGTTCATTGCAGTTAGCTTCCTATTCACAGCGTGTAAACGAGAAGACTCTTTCCTCTGCTTCTCTCTACATCTGAATTATCACAATTCACTTTTTTTTTTTAAATCAAATCACAGCAATTAACACAAAACACAAACAAATCAAAGGCCAATCTTTCCAGCATCAACAAATCCAAACTGAGATAACTAATTGATAACATTAAAACTAAAAAAGTTGACAAGTTAACAAAAAAGAAAGATTGTATACCTTCTATTTTGGAACCAAACTTTGATTTGTTTAGGCTCAATGTTGGAGAGAATAGGGCATTCCCTAATAAGCTGTTGACGGCGAATGGAACTAGGCTTAGGACATTCATGATATAGCCTCTCAAGGGCTTCGACCTGCTCAGGTGTATACCTCACATACTTTCCATTGTCCAAATTACTTTCTATTGGTTGTTTACCATCCTTGCAGGACATTGCCATAACTTCTGCTTCAACTTTAAATTACCACTTTCAAACTGAACTCCACCACAATTCTTGTCTCAAACCTAAAAACACCTCCAATTCTAAGCCCCACCAATAATCTAAAACAAGCCCTTCACTGCAACACCCTTAAAGATCACAGTTTTAATCAATCTAAGCACTCTTCAGAGTGAACTCACATGGAACAGAAACTCAAGTGGGGCTTAAAGTTTGGAACTTCTAACTAAATAACAACGCCAAGGAATTTTTTTTTTCTAGCTAGTCAGATAGAAAATAAAAAATGGTAAAAGCTACAAAAAAAAAACCTCCAACTTTAAAGTTCGTAAACGCTTAAACTTTACAAATATTGATAACAACACAGGACTACAACAATATCAAGCTTAGATACGTAGTTGTACTAATTAAGTCCAAGTATGAGGCAATTCCCATAACACAAGAAAGCATAAATCTTTCGAGATCAGAGCTGAAACGAAAACGATCTGCTTCACTTTTTCAACCAAAAAACGTTTAAAACTCCAAACCCTTCACGACCAAAAGAGTAGCAGCCAAAACCCACCATCATGTCCGATCCAAGCTTCAAAACGAACACTCCCCAATCGCCAAAGCATCTTCTACATGCCTAAAAAACACAAAAGACACAAGCTCTTGAAAGTATTGAGTTGAACAAGTATGCTTTTTATAGGTCTTTTGAAGCATAAAAATACAATTTTCAGACAAAAAACTGAAGATGGAAGAGAGAGAGAGAGAGTATGGTTTAGACGGGTTAAGTTGAGTTTAATGGTTTTGCTTTGTTGTTTTGAGTTTATTACAGCGTTATGTGTTGTGTGTGTTTGTGATTGGTTCGTCACTTTCGGCTACAGAAAGAATGTGTCTTTACAGCTCTGATTTGGAAATTCAGAGATATTGGATTTTCTGTTTCGCAAAAAAGTTATATGACGATTCTACCCTCTTTTACTTTATGATAAAACGTCATCTCAAGTCGTTCAATCTCATCGGTTTTGACAAATTAGGCAAATTCATACGCTACTGCTATCTCATTTTTACCCCTCTTCTCAACTTTTTTTGAGTGGTATGACGATTCTACCCTCTTTTGCTTCGATCATTGGCCTGATTCTAATAATACTATGTAAATCATGTTTTAAGATGTAAATTGATATTTGTTAGCTTTCTATATTTTAGATTAATATTACAAAACACGAAATATATATGTATGTTTTATGATTTAAAATTCATATAAAGACAAACTTGTTGATACAAGGAATAAGAGTTTACTCAACAGTCAACATTAATTATGATTGCGTGTATATTACTTGACAAAGTGTTTAAATAAAATATACTTTAAAAAAAATTGTTATTTTTTCTTTTTAAAATTGTATGTTATTTAAGATTTTTTATACGGTTTAAAAATGTATTTAATTTTTTATTATATTATTTTATCTTAATATATTAAAATAAATTATAAATTAAATTTATGTTAAAAATATAAAATTAGTGAGAGTAATATTTAAATAAAATATTAAAGTAAAGGAGAAGCAAATTAGTTTGTGGATAATGCAATAGTGGTGATGGGAAATTAGACAAGTCAAAGTGGTCGAAAAAGACAAAACAAGAAGGAAGAAAAAAATGGTGATAACAGATGGGAAGAGGGTATAAATAAGAGGGGAAGAAAATGGCAATAAAGAGAGAAAAAGTTGTAGGAAGGAAGCTTATAAAATGGTGAAGAGAGAAGAAAGGGTTTGCGTGGGACAGAGAGGACAGCATGATGGGTGTTTCTGCATGCGTCTCCATTTTAAAGCTCAACCCCAGCCCAGCAATAAATACTCTCTCCAAACGTTTTTAACAAGAGATTAAGTAGAGATCAATAAACTTTATGGTTGAATCCTCTGATACCCAGACAAACATATGAGATTAATATGTACGTAATATAATCATAATATACAGTCGTTGTATTTTCTCTCTCTCTCTGGCTTCATCTTAGAATATTTTCTGCAAAACTCTTCTCTAAATTGGTAGTTTTGTTTTGCAGACTTCATTTTGTGCTGCTAAAAACCGATATCCACAAATTAATGCAAGAAGAAGCATTGGTGTTGGATGCAGCTGTTTGCACATGGCTGTCAAAATGGAGAACAGAACCTTTTGTTCTTTTCATGTTATTGTACTCCCAAGAAATGCAGGGATCATACAGATATTCTCTGCAATTTCGCAAGGAATATTTTCTTAGTCAAAATCAATCTGCCCACTGTCACTGTCAAAAATGGAATCAAATTACCAAGTGAGAAAACTAATCCTCCTAAGCAAAGGGGACTTTTATGGTAAGTCCTTCAAAGAAGGGATTCATTGAGACAATAATTCTGAATCGTTCGATTCTGTTAAAATAAATCTGAGCCTTTAATTTATTCAAAATAATTTTAAATTTTACGTAATTTGTACATTTCAGTTAAACGAAAAAGGGGCCTTATTGAGGCCCCTTCTTAAGAGCCTCACCGTAAAATTTAACCGTAAGCAAATATGAGTTGCATTTTCAATCCTGAATTCCACTTTAGGTTGACTTTATTCATTAAGCAAATATACTATCCAGACTTTTTTTCACCCATCATTAAACCATTAATTTGAAAAAATAAATTTAAGTATATGTGAAATTTAATAAATAAAAATATAAAAAATTTAAATAATAATTATATT
>CANYCX013910025.1:0-14904 GCA_948193385.1 Breynia disticha f. nivosa
ACTACTAAATGCGCTCATTAGAATATTTTACGACGCCGTATTGGGTTTACAAATAAGCCTGTTTGAAAAGATCGTTAGTTGCGTCATAATTATACCGTGTATTATAAAAATTGAATCAGTATAATTTATACGTTGTCATAACCGTGTATTCTCATATCGTATTATCGTTTTCAGAAGTTGGAATTTTCGGTAATTATCGTATTGGGTTCACAAATGAGCCTGTTTGAAAAGGTCATAAGCAGGTTAAATATCGTGTTAGTTGTGTTGTAATTATATCGTATAATATAAAAAAAATTTGTTTGAACCACAAGGTATCCTGAGCACCCGAGACTAATCCCCGTTCGAGCCGGGTAGGACCACAAGGGAGGCAAAGCTCTTCCAACCAAGTTTTAACGCAGCTACGTACCCAGGACTCGAACTAAATTTTAACAATGCATGATTCGTGTATTGTTATAACCGTGTATTTACAAATTGTATTATCGTTTCAAAAGTTGGAATTTTCGGTAATTATGGTGCTGTCTGTGAGCGACATTTAATTTGTCGCTGGAAGAGCAATCAATATGTCTCATACGGTCTTTCAAATTTATCACTTTGCACGGACTCGTCCATTTCCCAGTTGGAGCTTCGCACACCAATTTATTGAACAAAGCGTCACCGCATATTCAAATTCACATATTCAAACCCTTCCGTTCTCTTCGTAAATTCTTCGGTAAGAACCGAATTCTATAAAAACATGTAAAAACAAGGTTAAATTTCGTAACATTAAGTTCTGTATTACACAGTACTGTTGCAAAATTCAACTCAGTTTTCACGTATTCTCACATAAATCTATTATCACCTAAAAATTCTCGAAACTCTTCTAATTAAACTATGAAGTCTCAAATTAGATTTACGTCCACATCACCATATGAGCAGTACGATTCCTATTGCTTTTATTTAGCAAAACTTCAACAACTTCCACTAACAATTTTCATCATACAATCTTTTCTTATTATGGAATGGAAGATTGTTTTACAAGAAAATGGAAAGATGAAAAGGGAAAATTAAAAGTAAAGAGCACATTATGTGGTTCAGATCTTGGCAATTGATACTCTCTTGAGAAAATTTTCTTTGAAAGAAAGTTGGATATGGTCCCATGTTATGTTAGGATCAACGTCCCTTCCAAATAATTACAACCACCATCACTAAAGACATTAGTGGCACAACAACACACACAACCAAAAATATATAACATGTCAATAAAGTTGGATTCATTTGAAATTTTACGAGTTTGAGTTTAAGATCGAATTTACACTATATGGGTTTAAAATGTGGTGAGCTCGAAAAATTTTTATCGAACTCGAGATCAATTTAATTACAAGCAGTGTTATCAAAATTGGACTGGTGATTGAACCGAAAAAGAGACTGTGTGGTTGGTTTATTGGCCGAACCGGTGGTTTACTAGTCGAGCTAATAATTTAAAAATAATATAAATAAATAAATAAGTATATATAAGTATAAAAAAATAAATTTAAATTTTTTATTTTTTTATTTTTAAAACGGGTTCGGTTCACCGATTTACCTGTTGAACCGATCGGTCCGCCTGTTTTCACTGATTTAATACCGGTTCGCTTGCAAACCAA
This sequence comes from Breynia disticha f. nivosa, assembly GCA_948193385.1. Lineage (NCBI taxonomy): Eukaryota > Viridiplantae > Streptophyta > Magnoliopsida > Malpighiales > Phyllanthaceae > Breynia > Breynia disticha. Next base: position 1,623 of record CANYCX013910025.1, read on the forward strand.
TTTGAATAGTGAATTGGGACCAGTCTAGTGATCGGTTCACTGATTCGTCGGTCTGAACAGCCGATTCGCTAAGGACTTTCATTATTTGAAACACGTTGGAATCGACGAATGGTTATTGATTTTACATCCATTTTAGCTATAAAATAAGACACGTGGCACATATCACTGTCACAAATAGCATCGACAGATAGAATTAATCTCAAAAAAATGAAAAAAAATTCCAATAATACACCAAACAAATCGACCATCACTTCCAAGAATATAATAACCTCAAAAAATAATCACAATCTTACACGCTACCTAAACCCACAACCTCCGCAGATTCTTCCCTCCTCCACGTGTCAAAATATCAGCCACCAGATCCCACAAACTATGCCAGCGTGGCAAATCCTAAAAAATATCTTCCCCTACAACCCCTCCACGGCCAAACACGTGCCCTGATGCGACCCCACCAGCGTGGACAATCATAGCGTAGAAAAATCAAAAACAGTGGCCCGTATTCTGCCACGTCAGATTGAGGAAGAATAAGCCAATGACGGCCCACCTTTTGATCGAGTTGTAGAGAGAGACGACTTTGGAGAAGATATTTTTTGAGGGTTTCGCGGTCCTCAGTTAAAGTTGGATATATCAAAACTTGAGGCGGGTTTTTTTTATTCATTTTATTTTGAAACTTTTTTCCGAGAATTTAATTAAGAAAAGCACTCGCGAGAAGCAGATATTTTCATTTTCATTTGGCGGAATAATGAGGTTAATTTCACTTCTTCTTCTCTCACAGCTCTCACATAAATGCGATTATTTTATTCTGATTTATTTTGCGATCGTTTGATTCTTGGATAACAGAGTGTTTGAGAATGGGTGAAGCGGTAGTGAGCGGCGAGGAGGTGATGGCGGCGTCGACGGAGGTTGTTAGGTGGGACAAGTTTTTGCCTAGGATGGTGTTAAGAGTGTTGTTAGTTGAAGCTGACGATTCGACACGTCAGATCATCACTGCGTTATTAAGAAAATGCAGTTACAGAGGTATTTTGATTATTATTTTTCGGAATTCACTTTATTTTTTGGTTAATTAAGTACATATAGGTTTTCTGATTACTTATGGTGTGATTAGTAGATGATTAATGATTATTGTACTGTTAGTGATGAACTTGTGGATTTGACGTGAGTTCAGAGTAAGATTAGTTTCTCTGTTTCGTTAATTTTTAAGTCGAAGATTATTAATGATAATTAGAACGTTTATTACGAGTTTTGTGATGTTATGTTACTGATTATTTGTGCTAATTGATCTCTATAATATGAATACACGGAAACAAAGTGCGTACAGAGTTAATTTCAGTGTCTCTGCATTTTGTGAAGTATATGTGTCATTGTCAGATATGTTTGCAGATATATAATTATTTTCACAGGATTTGTTAAATTTTCCTTTAGATGAAAGTAGAAATTTTTTTAGTGTTGATAATTTAGCATTAATTGGTCGAACAATTAAGTGGCTGAGCGATGTTTTTTTTTTCCTCTTGTTATTCTGTTCTCAAGTTATTTGATTATGGTATCAAACCTGACGTGTTTCCTTCTTCTATTGTATGAATAGTTGCTGCTGTTCCCGATGGATTAAAGGCATGGGAGACGATAAAGGGTAGACCGCATGATATAGATCTTATTCTGACGGAAGTAGAGCTGCCGTCAATATCTGGATATGCTCTTCTTACTCTGGTCATGGAGCATGATATCTGCAAAAACATCCCTGTGATAAGTATGTTGTTGGTAACATTGTGTTTTTTTTGTTGATTTAGTCATTTTTTTTATTTTGAATGGAAATGAAGCAGGAGCAACTTGGGGCTGAGCATCTTGTTGTTTTCTTTCTTTTATCACACAGTGATGTCTTCAAAAGATTCAATCAGCACGGTATTGAACTGCATGTTAAAAGGTGCGGCTGATTTTCTCATTAAACCTGTTAGGAGGAATGAGCTGAGGAACTTGTGGCAGCATGTTTGGAGAAGACAAACGGTTTGTTAGCCTTTCTGTTGACATGTTCATTTGTTTGTTTTGTTTTTGTTCTTCTTTCAAGATATGCTGCTTAAAATCATTATTGTAAAACTTTTCACCAGCTGACTGCTGGACATATTCCTGAAAATTCACACATTGCACAGCATAAAGTTGAAGGAACTTCTGAAAACAATACTGCAAGCAACCATTCAAGTGATCATGTGAATTCTTCACAGAAGGATAAGGAATGCAGTGAGAAAGGGAGTGATGCTGAGGTAAGTATCAGCTTATAGATCCTGCACTTACCATTTTTCTCTTATCAATTTAGTATGTGTGTCAATTTCTTGAATGGCTGTCCCGTTTTGATATGATTTAGGCAGAAAAAGACATATTTGATTACATTCTTTCTTGTGCCTTTTTAGTCATTCTTTCCCATATTTTTTTACCAACCCTACAACTATGGATGAAAAAACTGTAAGTTGTAAATGTGTCCAGCATCCAGGACAAAATGCAATCGTGAGGCCTCTAATACTGTTTTCCAGATTAGGCTGGCTCATGAATTTTCGTAGAGACTACATGTTTTACCACCTCTTGTGCAGAGCTCTAGTACGATCGGTTACTTGGACGCTGAGAGTGCTCACATGCCAAATATGCAGGGTTTTTCTCAGCCAAAGTTTGGGCGAACTGCAAATGTGAGCAATGCGGATAAAGAAAAGTCTGAAGATGCCAATTTGGATGTGAAGTTGATTAGGCCTCCAAGTGAAGGTATTTCATTATGCGTAGTCTGTGGTTTATCTTCTTATTCTCATTGATGTTTATTGATGGGGCATACAGTATTCATTGCAGAAAGGTTAAAAACGTTGAGAGCAGATAGTATGCCATCTGGTGAAGCTCAAAATGAAATTCCCTTGAGAATACTGGAACAGCAAGATCATGCGAAGTCTGCAATTCAGGAAAAAAATGTGAGACCAGAAAATGACAGAGAAATTGAGCTGGATGAGCCTCATAATGGAGCTATTGACTTGATTGGAGCATTTGACAGTTCCAATTGCAATTATGGAAATGCGATTAATGAGGGCACAAAAAAGTTTGAATTCAATCCGCAACTTGAACTTTCTCTCGAAAGATCTTACCCCATTGGGTCAAGGAACCATGGAGTTGATGAAAGGCATAGCTTAAACCACTCTAATGCCTCGGCCTTTTCACGGTGAGCGAGATATCAATTATGAGTGCTTGTTTTGATGGAAGCAACTTGTTAGTGTTTAAACATCAGATAGGGTATATAGGACAGAAATATGTGGCAGGGCAACGGTGACATGGATTTTAAGGGTTTTGCTAATATTTGAAATGTGCCTTATTTCTGAATAGATACTTATTTGGTCAACTCTGATATCTTTGGCAGGTATAATAATCGGGGACTGCAACCCTTTCTTCCAATATCAACCAGTAAGCAGGTTGACAGCAAGGATGATATGTATAAATCGCCAGAGCTATCATCTAATCAAATTTCTCAGAATATGGATGCCATGGCTCAACAACATGGTGTTACTTTACATTGCAGTCAAGAAATAATGACCAGTCTGGCCATTGGTCAGTCTAGTCAAGCTGAAATAACTCGCCCTAGCCCTCAGCACGGATCAATTTCCTTTTCAGGGCTAAAATTCGACAAGATCTCTCCTGGGTATAGTCAAGCTATTTCTCCGGCAAGTTATTCGCAATCAGACCTTACCCCAGTATGGACTTCCAAACTCGCAGGCCATAGGGAACAATCTCCCTTTTCTGATAGTTTGTCAGTTCATTCCAATAATGAGATTCATGAGTCTGAGCAAAAACACGGAGGATCTGATGAGACTGCCAACAACTACGTTGACCAGAGGGTTCAACAGAAAAGTAATAAGGAATTACTGGAGGAGCTGAGATATGGCTCACCTGCTACAGGTCAGAGTTCCAGTAGTAGTTTATGCAATGGCGTTATGAATAATAACACTGGCGCCTATGGGAGCTTTGGCAGCGGAAACGATACACCTGGCACTGTATCTACGCTAACTGAGAAGAATTCAGCTCCAGATAACCAAAAAGATGGGAATCTCATAATACATGATGGACTCAGGGGAATGGATTCTCATCGATCAAGCCAAAGGGAAGCAGCTCTGACAAAGTTCCGGCAGAAACGAAAAGAGCGATGCTACGAGAAAAAGGTATACAATGCCATCAAAATCATTTGTTGGATCCCAAATGGATTCACAACTTACAATATAGAATATGCTAAAAGCTGTTTCTGTTTTATCACGCACAGGTTCGATACCAAAGCAGGAAGAGGCTAGCAGAGCAGAGGCCAAGGGTGAAAGGGCAATTTGTTCGCCAACCACAATCTGACGCACCAGTCTCCGACGCAAATAGCTGATCCCGCGCGAATCTCGGTAATTAATAACGTCCTTCTATCCTGGCCAAGTGCACGAGGTTTTTGAATGTGACATGAATGTTAAATATGAATCACGTTGCCAAGCTTCTATAGTAGAATTATACTTATAATTTTTTAAGTCACCAGAAAGAGTGGTCTTGTAAGTATTTAGTAGGTTATTGCTTTCTTCTTTTATTATCCAGGTTTTGTCTATTTTGGTCTCATAAGATCACTGATTCTTAGTATTAGGCATGGCTTGATAGTATAAAGGTTTGGATTGATAGTTTCAACTCACCCTTTTTTGGCTAGATGATTGCTATTTTTACTTTCCTGCATCTTTTAATTTGTGTATCTTTATTTCTTTTTTTCTATATAATGTATTCTTTAATTTCATATCGCTATTAACCGATGAAATTAGGTATCCCAACTTTCCATTTGTTTATATACTTCAGAGAATACACATTGTGAAAATGTCAAAAAATTATTTGTTGTAAAAATAGTCAGATTTGTAAATTCACGTATGTTCACGTTTGTCAGTTAATCTAATTTTGTAAGATCATATACAATCATATTTATAAATTATTTCAAAATTATGAGTTCACATGGCATTAATGAATATGAGTTTTTAAATCTAATTATTTTTATAATATAAATTTTTAATTAAATTATTTTTATAATATGTTTTTTAAAATAATTTTATAATATATAATCTCAAATGCCGGCAATTATTTATTGTTATTAACCAGAAGTAAATTGAGAGCTCAATCATTTATAAAAGTGGACATATACTTCATTTTCCGGTCTAACAAATGGAGGATGACGATGCCTTTCCCAACAATGCCCAAGTAGAAAAAAAAAAACCATTGCCATAGAGTTCCCTTCTTTTGCTCACATCTTTATTTTTCTTCATCAATTATCACAATCTCCCCTAACACAATTCAGTATAAATTATAACCCAACCACAAATTATAACAGTTTATGATGAGTAGGGAAGTACCCTTCCTTCTCCACTTCATCACCATCCATTAACACTTACATTTTCTTTCAAACATGGCCGAAGAAGACCCCAAACAAGCCCCTCCTAAACACATCGAACCCCACCCTCCTTACACCCACCATTATCGCACTTTCTGCTCCATCCTCACCACTTTCCTCCTCTTATCCTCCCTCACTCTCCTCATTCTCTGGCTCCTTTACCGCCCCCACAACCCCCAATTCACAGTTTCCACCGCTGCACTTTACAACCTCAACACAACTTCCCCACCCTTCATTTCCACCACCATGCAGTTCACCATCATTGCCAGAAACCCTAACAAGAGAGTTTCCATACTTTATGATAAACTCTCTGCTTATGTTTCTTATAAGAACCAAGCAATAACTCCAAGGCTAGTGTTACCCCCTCTTCATCACGACACAAAGACCGCGCTGGCGTTTTCGCCTGTTCTTGGCGGCGCTGGCGTGCCGGTGTCGGTGGAGGTGATCAATGGGTTGGTGGTGGATGAGGCGTATGGTGTTTTGGCTCTTAAGGTTGTGTTGGTGGGAAGGTTGAGGTGGAAAGCTGGTGGTGTTAAAACAGGTAGTTATGGAGTTGATGTGAAGTGTGATGTTTGGGTTGGATTAAAAAGAGGTATTGGAGGACAAGATCCATTGCTAGGGTTTCCTCAATGCAAAGTTGATATCTGAAGATGATCAAGCAGAGTTAAAACACATAAAGTTAGCTAATAATAAGTTAATTGCTCGTTACTTTCTTGTTTAACTTTGAATGTAGCTAGTTTACTTGCATGTAGAGTTTCTGTTTCGTTTTGAATTTCGTTTGGCAGAGAATCACAATAAATGTATGGAGTCTGGTTAGAGATATATTGATGGCTTTGTTGTGGAGGTTTTTAGAAAGAAAGAGATTTTTTTTGCCTGAACAACGAGATATTAGTTCGAGCTGGACAAGAGACGGTAAGATTCTCTCAACCGAGTTTTAATGCAGCTGCGTACTCAAGACTCGAATTCAAAATCTGTAGTTAAGTTAAAACAATCTCACGACAAGGGAAGAGATGAGTGTGTGTGGAGGATGGAAACGAATGGCTTAACATGCTGCTTGACAAGTGACCTCAAGCTGTACACTTGTCCATTCTTAGGTTTCCATGTCCTTCAAACATGCATCTATCGTATCATGAAACTAAGTCTGCCTTTGTTTGGTGGATAATAAATTTTTTAATTTTTTATTTTTTAAGTAATTAATATTTTTATTTTTAATTATTTATACTTATTTGTATTTATATTAATAAATATATTTATTAAAAAAATTTAAATATAATAAATATATTAATATGTACTTAATTGTATAAAGAGACATAGAAAGAAAATATTTTTTGATTTGAATAGAAAAAATATTTTTTTAAATACAGTTAAAAGAGAATTTTTTTATTGACTTTTAAATTTATTTTTTTTGTTGATTTATTTTCTGATCGTTAAGAAATTTAAAAAATATTTTTTGAAAAAATATTTTTCTGTAAACAAACGAAGCGTAATTAAAAGACAAAAAAGGTACGCTGATCGTTAAAATTAAGACTGATAATTTTTAATATGATATCATGATTAATTTAATGAATATATAATTACAAGCGATATAATAATAAGTGTACGTAAAATAATTAATAGAAATGTTGATAATGACAATGATCCGAGAAAAGAAAAGGCAAAAGTAGAATTTTTATTAAAAAAGAAAAAATATAAATAATAAAATGTGAAATTATTTTATAAAATAAAAATATTAAAATATTCATGTAATAAAATGTGATAAAGACATCGATCTTGATTTTGACTATGTATAATCATATATGTGAATTAATGGGAATCGAATTCGAATACAGATTACGATCCGTCAAATCGAACTGTCCCCACACGTAACCCCGTCAACAACTTGTCTTACTTTTAGTTTGTAAAAGAAAAATTAACGGAATTAAGCGTGACTTGGTTCAGTAGTAATTGAGGTTGAACTTAGTAAGGTGAACTGCGGTTCGATCCCACAACGCCATTTGCGAGAGAAATATAAGCTAACTACTTAGAACTTCTCCCTAAACCGAATTAGTCTCGGTCGACTGGGTTGAAAAGGTCAGAATACCAAGAATGCCGAAGCTCAGAAAAAAAAAATTAACAGAAATGACAGCTATAACTACCAGTCAACCATGTTACTTTCAGATGAACCCTACAACTGAAACAGTCAAACCATACCATGCATCATACCGTTTTGGAAACTGAACCAATATTGAAATTATTTTAACAATAATACCGAATAATCTGGTGAAGTTAAATTCCCAAGGTGGAAAGGAGACTTCTCTCCTATATACATTACCACCCAACAAGACCATTACCAGTCAACTAAGTAGAGAATGCTTTGAAAGCTTTAAGCTTTCATCGATTTTGTATGAACTAAGGATACATCGGTATGTTTTACAGCATCCATTGAAGGAACTACGTTCAAATTCATTAGCTTTCTTGATTAAATTGCGAGATTGTCTTGTATATATTTTGAGTTTAGATTCCAGTAGTTACTGCTTCGTGTTTTTGTTTACCTTCTCAAGACTAGTTTTTGCAGAGATCACTCAACTTTGCAAGTTATGGTGCTTTTTTGTCTGCATTTCTACTGCTCTTGTTGGTTTCTATCCAACGATTTTGTATAACGGATTCAGAAATAGACGGATTATTAATAATATAAGAAAAAATACGGAAAAAATAGTTGTACTGCAGAAAAATATACGGTAAAAAGAATATGACAATAGGAGTAGGGTCACTCTCTCGTCCCGACCCCTTTGTTTCCTTCTCTACTTCCATAACTGTTGCATTGATGATCTTATTGTCTTTTCCACAAATAAAACTCGTGGCTTTTTCTGTTAAGAAGCTTGTCCTCATGTCAGCAATTTATATGTATTTGTTATTATTTCGTCTGTAGATTTGACGATATTGCTAAGAATGGTAGCAATTTCTGGTTGAATGGTAGAGATGGCGAAATGGGTTCCGACTTAAAGGAATGAATTGAAATATAATATACTTAGATCTGTTGTAACATTTCTATGACGAGAACTGCTTGCTCTGGCATGAACTTTGTTTCTTTATTGGTTTTTGTTAGTTTTCTGTGCTTCATCGTTCATGATTTTGTGGATGCCGGATTTTCTGGTTTTTGATCGAAATCTTTTTTCTCCGTCTAGAACTATCTTATTCAGCATCAAGATAAAAGATCAGCTTCCTTGAAAGGTAACTTTCTCACTTACCGAGAATTTCTTATCCATTTTCATCAGTAATTCCTTTCAGTTTCGAAATGTTTTCGATAAAAAGCTGCTTGTTAATCTTTGAATCAAATAACATTAGAATCCTATAATTTGTTCATTCCCCTTTCCTCTCATCATTGATGTTTTGAAAGTTCTAGTTGTGTTGCTAGAATTTCCAGTGAAATAAGTTGTGTGGATATGACTGGCTTCAAGGACGGTCCCCTTATCATGTGTCCTTCTTTAGTCATTTTCTTTTCACCGTTTGTTTTTAACTCGTCTCTTTTCGCACCTTTAAGAATATTTCTGGTTTCGTCACTACTGATTTAATATGCACTAATAGTCAATGCGATACGCTTTCGATATGGAAAAAGGCAGTTATGTTGATAGATCATTTCCTGATTGTAAGGCATTTTCTAGGATTGAAGATCTTTGCATCATTATGTTGGAGTAATTTTTATGTATTGAAGGCAGTATTGGATTTGGATGTATTTCCATAGTGTTCTTTCTGATTGCTGCTGGACTATTATGGTTTTGTTTTATCTAGATATTTACCTTAAAATAGCATTGAACCCGCTAGCATGGCGATTTGAGCTACAATGACAGACTGCCCTGGAACCCCAGATATGCGGTTTTAATTCAGTCAATGTTTCAAGATATCTTTTACGAAGGATGAAGTGCACGAATTCAATTTATTTTCATAATTTTGTGACAATTTACAGTTAGAAACTTCAGTGATGCCTTGAGCACTGTGCATCAGGATCATTAGAACAGTTTGCAGCCTCTGTATTTTATGATTAGTTTATCTTGTGCCAGGGGACTTCGTGCTATTCTCTAGAAACTAACAGTGTTTTGTTTGTTTTATCGCAGATGGAATCGCGGAATCCACAACAAGGGCAAATTATTGAGACAAGTTTGGATATTCCTGATGCGGAGACGAGTATTGGGGGAAGTAAGATATGTGCAGAGGCACCTTGTGGATTTACAGGTGCGGGAGTGAACCCAGAGGAAGCAAAAGAACGATCTGCTTCGATGCGCAAGCTTCTGATAGCTGTCGTGCTGTGTGCTGTCTTCATGAGTGTCGAAATCGTCGGTGGCATCAAAGCCAATAGTCTTGCAATACTGACGGATGCAGCACACTTGCTTTCTGATGTTGCAGCATTTGCTATCTCCTTGTTCTCTTTGTGGGCAGCCGGTTGGGAAGCTACACCTCGCCAGTCCTATGGATTCTTGAGAGTTGAAATTCTTGGTGCTCTGGTTTCCATGCAACTCATATGGTTGCTCGCCGGAATTCTGGTTTATGAAGCCATCGTTAGGCTCATACATAATACAGGTGAAGTGAATGGGTTCCTAATGTTTCTGGTTGCTACATTTGGTCTAGTAGTGAATATCGTCATGGCTGTTTTGCTGGGTCATGATCACAGCCATGGGCACGGACATCATGATCATGGGCACGGACATGGACATGGACACAATGGAGTGACGATCACATCTCACCATCATCATCACGAGCACTCAGATGATCATCATCACGCACACGAGGAGCACCCTGAAGAGGGTGACCATCACCATGGCGAGCATCCAGAAGATAAGCACTGCCACGATGAAGAACAGTGTCAGGATGAGCAACATCATGCTCATGAAGACAATGCCAAGCCACTGTTAGACAAAGACGAAGAAAACCGCAAGAAAAAGAAACGAAACATAAACGTACAAGGAGCTTATCTCCATGTACTTGGGGACTCAATCCAGAGTATCGGGGTAATGATTGCGGGTGGAATCATTTGGTATAAGCCTGAGTGGAAGATAGTTGATCTAGTTTGCACCTTACTATTCTCAGTTATTGTTTTGGGTACAACTATCAGAATGCTGCGAAGCATTATGGAAGTTTTAATGGAGAGCACACCAAGGGAGATAGATGCAACAAAACTCCAGGAAGGTCTGCTGGAAATGGAGGAGGTTCTTGCCATTCATGAACTGCATATTTGGGCCATAACAGTAGGCAAAGTCCTCTTGGCTTGTCATGTGAAAATTATACCAGAAGCAAATGCAGATCTTGTTTTGGACAACGTGGTAAACTACATCAGAAGAGAGTACAATATCAGTCATGTCACAATCCAGATAGAACGTTAGCTTCTTCAACTCCCAATTCATGCAAGTGGGAATTCACATTACTTTGAAACTTTATAATGATTTTTATAAGATGTTAGACTTCAACCATGATTATCCAGGAAGAAGATAGATGTCTTCAGCCTTGTTTCAACAATTTTACAGAGCTGAAATGCATTTGATTATCCCTCATTTTCTTAGTTTCCATCTGAATATCACATGAATGCTTGATTTTTTTTTCTATGGCAAGAAAGCTTCATTCAGGAGGATGAATCAAGTGGCCGTACTCAACATTGCTGGCAGGATCAGACTTGCATACAAAATTGGGGTCTACCTTGATAACTTTCAAGTGTCACATGAGGGTTGTAATCAAGCTTGCTTCCAGGTAAAGACATTTTCATTTCTTATTTTTCATGACAGAGGTAGCACATGAAGAGAAGTTGGGTTAAATGAACAGAAATTTGTGATTGATTTCTCTCAATCTTTAGATAAAATTATCAGCAGTGTGATTAGTGAACTATAAGTAGATTTTGAGACTAGGGGATAGGTATGATGATAAGTGGCATTGCAGACTTCCTCACTAGCAGAAAGATAACGGAAGACTAGCTTCCGAGATCAGAGCTGTCAATTTCTGACACGATAACACGATAAGTAAACGTTTATGACACCATGCGAATGAATACGCACCAATGTCATGGGTGTTATAGGTTCATGTAAAAGATCTTACTATTATTTTTACTTGTGAACTATATGAATGAGATGGCATTATTCATTTGGCATTACTCTGCACTCACTTTGAAGAAGAGAAGGCCTCCCACTGTGTCGCTACACATGCATAGATGTGTTACAAATGAATGGCAGGCAGCAGAATGCAAGTTGGATAATCCCCTGAACCTGAACATCATAACATAAACTTTGTGTTTCTCAGGTCCAACTAAACCAAAAAAAAAACTGGTATTTTCAGGGGAAGTTTGTATTAGGTTGATTTTGTCCCCGCGTTGCGGACTGCGGTGCGTGCGAAAAGCAACTTGATTCTGTCCCGAAAATCTCCGCATCTGTTGCAGTTGATTTAAGAAATCCAACTTGAGACATGGAGAATGCCAGAGGTATGCCTAACACAACGACGAGGCCTCAGAGAGAGATTAAGAAAAAAAACTCGTGGAAATCGATGTGTTTTAAGTTAATAATCCGCTTAATACGCGTATGGATTATTACACGATATTGAGATTTTGTCAGAAAATTAATCGACGGTATGTACAACTACCGAGCTGAAGTATTTGTATAATCTTACTATCATTTAGCCTGAATGTTGTCATTTACGCACATCTCCAGCCACTCTTATTCTCATCTCTCTATCTTTTCTCTTCAATTCGACGTCGTTTTAGTCAGAAATTCACATTTATGAATAATGAAGCAGTAGGAACAAATTAGATAAGAAACAAATATAGATAAGCAGGGTGGTCCTTATTGTTGTTAGGGTTTTGTTGAGTTGCGAGAGATGGGGAGACCAAGTGCCCTATGCACAAGGTAATCTCTTCCTGTCAACTCAACTATACTGCTTAATAATGGTATGTTCTAAGGCTGCCAATACCTAGAGGTGGAAAACGGTTCTAAACCGCCCTTGAACCGTGAACCGGATGTAGTCGATTCGAAACGGTACGGTTCCAGTTCCGGTTACGAACCATCGGTTTCGGTTAACCGGAACGGTTCGAGCCATATTTTCTTTCCAAAAGTAACCGAACTGTCTATTCGGAATCGGCAGTTCACGGTTCCATGAGCCTTAGAATCGGAATCGGACATTGCCGGTTTCGGTTCCGGTTCTTGAACCGGCAGGTCGGGCAGGGCCAGCTCCGGTCCAACCCGCCGATTCCGGGTCAAGTTTTGCACCTCTACCTATACCTACCATATTTCTGATCTTATTCTAAACTATTTACAAATTCTTAGGTGAGAAAACTCAAATCAATTTTGTGAATATATAGACCAAATACAAAACTACTTAATCTAACAATGGTAAGAATGTTCTCACCAGTAGTAAATGAGGACGTCCTCATATTTCATCTTCCCTAAAACTCCTATTACGCCAAAATTTTAATTCACAAAGGTTCCATGAATTTCAGCTTAACCATTATACATTTAATAATTTTTTCCAATATTATTCTTACTCTCTTTGTTTCTTAATGTTTGTTAATTTAGCATTAAATTTTTGTTCTTTAAAGATTATTAATCTAATTTTTTATCACTATTTTGCCTAAAATACTCCTCAATTACTCCAATTAATTTTTTTTCTTCATTTTCTTTTTTAGCACCTTTTTTATCTAGAAGGGTAAATAAGTCATTCTATACCCTATTGATTAGTTTTCTTAATTTGTGTGAAAATTCTAAATTAACAAACATTTGAGAACAGAGGGAGTATTAGTTTTACATTTCTCATACAAATTTAATGGTTCTTTTAATGTGCCCAAATAAAAGAGCATAATGGTTAATTGAATATAAATTTAAGACATATTAAATGGATTCTTAATCCATATGCAAAACCGTA
>CANYCX013911671.1:0-14177 GCA_948193385.1 Breynia disticha f. nivosa
TGTAAACGTAATTCTTATTGCATTTTGTCACTTGGGTAAGTTTGATTGGTGTATATTAAGAGTGTTTTAATTATTGAATTGATTGGGTTGTTTCATATGGGATAAATTGAAGAAAATGTTAAGAATATTGGTTGGGTTTGAAGGAGAGAAATGTAAACTAGGATGGTTAGGGTGTTTTGGTGGGTATTTGACATTAAACTATAGCTAAACAAACTTGTTTAGGACAATAATGAAGTTTAGTGTGAAGGAAACTAAGAGTGGTAATGGTGGGTGGAATATTTCGAAATGAACCTAATGTGATACATTCACATTTTGGGCTTTGTTCATTAATTTTATGTAATTATATGAACATAAATTTGATATGAAATTATTAATGTTAATAATAGGGAATTCGAATTGCTGTGGGAACGGTATGAAACCGAGCCGCTAGGTGCTTTTGGGGGAGGTAAGTAACATGAGCACATCTCCTCTATACATGTATGTTTCTTGAATGTGAAATGTTGTTTGATTTGATAATGGATGTATCGAGTAATGAATTTTACTGTATGAATGACATTATGAGATAGATGTGAGTGTATAGTTATATGCGTATGGTTTATTTGGTAAAGTGAGTTATGGATACTTGAAATTGTGATGTGATGTGGTATAATTCACGTGGTGCATGCAAATAATATACTCTTATGCAAAGTGTGGTTATGCTTAAGTAGGTGACTTTTGGAGATTTTGAATAAAGCTTGAAATGCTTGAACCTGCATGAGATGTTCAAATATGTTTTGTTGTTTGTTGATGAACTCTTATGAGTTAGGTGATCAAACAAACTATGTATGTTTAGTTTGGATGTGGTTGCGTTTTGGTTTATATGTATGATTGAGACTTGAACGTTTGTGTTGCGGATTAAAGCTTTCTGAAATGTTTTGTGTTGAGCATGAAATTTGCTTGTGTGAACCTTAAATGAGTCATCGATGTGATTTTGGGATTATTAGGTTGGGCATGATTGTTGGCCAAATAGTGGAAACTTATTGAAGATGACTGTGATGTTATGTTGGCTATGTTTAATTGCTCATTATTTTGTTGAGATTGTTGCTAGGTGAACTCAACATTGTTGTAAAGTAAGACAGGATTGTAGCATGAATGCATGTTTTGGGTTGTATGGATTATGCATACGTCATTCATGCATTTTGGCTCATAGGGAACAAATTAAAAAGGCTTTTAATGGGCAAGAAATGAAAGGGCTCTTAGTGAGCATAATGAGGGAGTGGTTATGGCACTTAGTGTGCAACTTACGGGCGCTTAGTGTGCAAAAGTATGGGTAGTATATAACAAATGCTACACCAGAGTATAGTGGTAAAATACTCGGTACGCAGACGTGTGTGCGAGCGTTCCAAAATTATGGGCACTTAGTATGCAAATTATGGGCGTTTAGTGCGCAACACTATATGGATCCATTTCTTTATAACCAATACTCCCGATCGACGAGGCCCATTTGCAAACGTCAATATAAGGGCACTTAGTGTGCAAATTAAAAACTGAATTGGGAACATGAGTGATCATATAAGGATTGCATTAGTAGGCATTCATACTCATTCATCCTAGTGCGTATGAAGTGCTCTCTAATGTATTTATAAAATGAATGTGCTATGATGATGGATAAAGTGATTGATGTCAGGTTTGTTTTGTTTAGTAATGTATTTATGTTGTGATTGAGTAGAATGGTATGTTTTATATGTAGGGTGATTATGTGGAAATGTCATTTGTATGCTTAATGTGGTTAAGGTTTCAAGTAGATATATGGTCTGAAATTTTGATGGAAATGCTTGAAACTTGATTGTGAGGTGTGAATGTTTATTTAGATGGTTTGGTGTATGAAATTGCTAAGTGTAAAGTGCTGCAATTGAAGTGCCACGAATGTGACTCAAGGAGTCATGAACGTGACTCAAGGAGTCACCAACGTGACACGTCTTCTAAAAGCCATTTTCTACATGAAAATGAGTGTCACAAACGTGACACAAAGTGTCACGAACGTGACACTACTTCTGGACCACTTTTGAGAGTTTTCAAGGAGTGCCATGAATGAAATTTGAGCATCACGCTCGTGACTCCATTCGTGACACTGAGAGTCACGAACGTGACCCTCATTCTGGACACATTTTCTCATCCTTTTTGTGGGCCACGAACGTGAAACATTGAGTCACGATCGTGACGCCTGTTCTGACCATCTTTTCCTTAAAATTGTTGGGAGTCACAAGCGTGATTGAAACAATCACGAACGTGACTACCCATCTGTCAACAAAAGTGGGGGAATTGTTTGTGTCAAGATGTGTCCAACTGTGTCCAAGTGTTTTCATATGTCATAACTTTAATGTATCTTCATAAATGTACCAATGTTCCATTCACATATTCAATTGGCTTGATGGCAGTTAAGTAAAGGAAAATATAATTACAAATGAACTCATATTGGCAAGGTTTATTATCAATACAAAGATATGTTAATTTATGAATGGAATTGGTGTGTATGATTGTCAATCTGTAAGATGGATGGAGGAATACAAATGTTGCATGTATGTATAATAATTTGATTGAGTGAGGGTAGTGTAAAGTTACAAATATTGAAATGGACATAAGAATGAACATGTTATTATTAATCCTCATTTCTTTAGATGAAATCAATATGTACAAGTTGAACTTCTCGTCGCAAGATTGGCTCAGTGAATTTAACATAGAATTACGAATGGAAATTCTTTACCTTAGTGGCAATATTAAGAATAGGTTTTGATTGTTTGTGCGGTTGTTTGAAGAATTTAATATTCATAATGTGAAGTGATAAATGTTGTACAAATAGAGGTTATATGTGAATGTCATGTGATATAGGGAGTTATCCATTTCGGTAAGTGTTGTTTATTGAATTTCACAACTCATTGCATTTTACGCCTATCATATTGGCAGGTATTGGAGAAATTATGGCAAAGGGACGGTTGATTGTTTTGCTCACTCCGACTCGTACTTAAAGAATCGAAGAACCAAGGGGGGCGGTGCACTAGAGGTTGTCTTAATCATATGTCATACAAATTGGTTGCATTAAACATTGTTAATGCATATATATAATTATTTTTGACTAGTTGTATTAGAATTTGGGTTTTAAGTGATTTCTTTTCTTGTAAAACCCGATTGATCCTGTAGACATACACATTTTTTGATATTCCCATATTGTTTAAAACTTTTACTAATCATTATTCAGGAAAATGAAGGATTGTATATATGTAAATCGAATGTGCATGAATGAATTCTCTTATACTCTTTTATTTTTACATTGTTATTTCAAAAATAATTGATTTTCAAGTTCGGGTACCATTCGAGAAATAAGTGTATGCGAAATTGAATGGTTGTCGAATTCGGGGGTCACAAGATAACTTCTACGACTCGTTCTTAAATAATAGAGTTACTAAAAGGATCACTACTTAAATGTTGTCGTGAGACATTCCCTTTTATAACTACACATTTCCAATACTTAAAAGATATACCAAAAAATCATTTATCTTTACATTTGGAACGCTCCCACTGGAATTAAGCTCCAAAACACCCACTGAAGTCTAAGCTACTATGATTAAGTTCAAAAAATTCTCAAGTAACTCAAAAACTTTACACACCAGTAAAGAACTCCTAGCTCCCTCTGGAATTAATACCTATTTAATGTCAAGATGAGGACCATTCATAATTAAGAAAGATGTTAAGATAGTATTTAATCCAAAAAAATATGGTCAATAGTTTCTTTCACACATCAATCTTCCAATTCTCCCACTCGAATGGACTGATTATGAGGGAAAAATAGACCTGATTTCTCATAGTAAAATGGATGTATCTATTTTATCCCAATTTAACAATCTATTCATGAAGAATTGATTACCTATGTTTGTTACTTATCCAATTTGATAAGAAGTTATTCATATCATCCAATATGAATATATGTCCTTATGACATAATTCAGTATCTTACACAAAATACTCCACTTATTATTTTAGTCCTTTATGACTAAAGTTTACGTGTTCATCGAAAATACATCATATGGACAGAAGTAGTTAAGTCATTCTTATGACTTCGAATATATATATATATGAAGACTTCACCATTCTTCAATAATTGGAATCAAAGTTTGAATTTATTACCTACAAAAGATAAAATCCACAAATGGAATATTCAAACTTAATACATCCCTCACTTCGAATATATATATATATGAAGACTTCACCATTCTTCAAATACAACACTTTGTGTAACCAAGATATTTTACCTAGTGAAATGTCTTAGATCCATGTTTAAAGTCACTTGAGTCTGCCAACTCTTTCAATTCTTAAGAATTCTAATTCTTAAGTTTATTCTTTGACAATATCCTTAGTTTAAGAAATTTCACAAATTTTCTTTCCAAGGATTTTCTTAATAAATAACCTATATATTTATCAAGTCTAAGCCAATGTTCCATGTGGATTGGCTCTCCCACTTGGACAAACACTCCCAATGAATACATAACACCATTTGGATATACATGTGCATTAGTATCTACTAAATAATTTTATTTAGCTCATAAATAATATAAGCTTCTAAGCTTTTAATCACAACATTTGTGACTAACATATATGATTCTTAGTAATTTCACATAACATTTATTACACTTAGTAATTTTCATGATGTGAACTATGAAATACTTTTATTTCATTTTGCATAAAATAAGCATTCATATTATGTTAAGCATATAGTACTATTCTTGAGTTTAACCTTTAGAAATCAAGACTTTAGAGCTCTTAGCTTCAATTGTTTGCATCGAAAACATTTTTTCAAGTTGTACGATTATTACTTTTTGAAATTAACGCACCATTACATCTATTTCAGCATTAATCTCTTTTGGAAGTAGTATATAGTTAATCATTTATTACCTAAATAAATATTAACTATTGCACTTCAAATAAGGAATTTAATAGCATTGTATTAGATTTACTATTTATTTCACTAAATTCCAATCAAGTGTTTGGTTCACATAAAATCGAGCTCTACACACAATGTTGTAAAACCACAAAGTGGTAAAACCACAATTTTATTTATGCTAATACATTCCCCATATTAGATTTTAACTATTAAATAGTCAATGCTCTAAGGATATAATTTTAGTTACAGTTGCTAAGTTTCTTCAACTTAGTCAACACTATGTTCATTATATGATAAATTAAAATTACAAAAATTTTATTTATCTTGAAATACAAAAAATTTTACTAAATAATTTTACATGGGGTAATAATATTTAAACTAACTAAATATTATTGATGTACATAGAAATAAAATACTCAATACTCAACAAATGGTATTGACAAGATTTAACATAATAAATCTCAAATTTAGTTCAATTTTAGTGTCATTCCATTTTATTTAATATTTATACAGATATTAAACTAATGATCATTTATAACACACACGCTATAAATTCAAAATAAATAAAATGAATTACAAAAGTAATTAAACTAAATATAGATGTTTAACAAAATAAATATATATCATACCTCAATAATATCCCAAAACTAATCATCAAAATCAAATAACACGGCATGAAATTTTTGTCCAAGGCAATTAACCTTTTTCAAACAAAATAACATCATCAAATATGAAAAACAAAACGGATTGCGAATGTTCATATCCTAGATACGAAGATAAGATCTCAATCTTATTCACAATTGGGTGTTCTCTAGTCCAATTCTCACTATAGGGCTGTATTGTGTCAAAGATTCGCATTGACCTCTACATTTGAAAGAGGAAACATTAAATTAGATCAAACAAATAGATCATTAAGGATATTCCCAAACCCTTCCAAAACAATTTCCAAGGAAGGATGATGAATGGTCTTGCAACTTCTAAGTCGCATCACACAGGCATTTGCGGTCACTTTGCTCCAGTGCTAGACAAGTTTGCAATAAATAGCTTACATTGTTGAGCAGAAGTTAATATAGGATTTGAACCTTCAATCCTATAAATGAAGTCGCCATCATCAAACTACAAACCCTTAGAATGACTTTCATTAAAGGCTTTCTAAGAAAAAATAAGCATTTTGCTTCATCCTTTCCAACATCAAAACCACCTTTCTAAACAATTTTCTATATATCTCGATTTAAGTCTTCAAATCGATTAAATACACCCACAATATCCTCCTTTTCAAAGGAAGAATAACGTTTGAAAAATAGTTTCTTTTAAAGTTTGTCTACCTCTCTTATCTTTTCCTGAAATGAGATCACTTTCCACTCTTTACAAAAGTAGGTATTTCTATAACTCATATAGAAACAACAAAACTTGTAAGAAATGGATAAAAAATTTCAGTAAATAAACACGCAATAAATTTATTGAATTTTCTTGACCATTTACAATATATTTGATCAAATAATTTTTAATTACATAATTAAAAATTAAGCTCGAAATCAATTTTGAAAATAAAATTATTTTCAAAAAAAATCCAAAAAAATGATAAAATTAAAAAATTTAGAAACACATTCTAAAAAAATTTGGTGGCCAGAACAGTGCATGCGTGCCTCTAGAAGCTCACCCACGCATGGCCCACTAGCCTCCATCTACTACATGCACAGATCTCCACTCGCCTCCACATGCTACCACATGACACTATCCTATACTGACATGTGTACAGGTGATGACTCGGATTAATGATGTAAGACTCTTTTTTGAAACCATAATTTTTGAATAAATTTAAACTTTTTATAACCATTTTCTTTTAAAATGGTTTTCATAATCCAAGTTAGATAAGAAAGATGATAATAAGAATAATACATGCATTTCATTAAAACTCTGGCCCAAATTTTAAACAAACATAATAGAAATGCGGAAGCTGTAGTTTAGTTTGAAAACAAACTAAAGTACATGTATAAACTATGTACCAAATATGTACAAATCCAAAATATCAAAATCTGGGAGCCAAGACCTCATAATCTCGTATCGCACTGCTCTCAGTCCACCGCAGGTATCAGAGTCTAGCAGTTATCTACGATCTGCACAATATCAAAAATCACACACACACGTGAGTATTTACATATTCAGTAAGTGCTTTTACACACTTACCAAAGTATTTAATGCATAAGTAATAGTTTCTTATTACAATTTAAGTTTATTATGCGATAGGGATAATTGCTCTATTAATTTTCTACTCAAATATGTACTTTTATATTTAAAAGTCTGAACAACATGTTTTCCAGTTAGCACGGTCGTGCCGTGTTGAGCAATGGGGTCATACTCATGCTCACTGCAGAATAGGTTTCTGGCACGAGCTCGTGGTTTCAAAACAAACCCAACACGAGGTCGTGCTGGTTGGCACGACGAGCGTGTTGACCTTCGAAAATGTACAATTCACTTTCAATTTAAGGCACAAAGGCAACAAACATGTTTCTTATCAGTTAATACTTAAGTGTTACATTCTGGATACCATATCTACAGTACAAACGCTCTATACAAGCACATCATTATCAATTGGTATACAAATACATGCTTGCAATACATATCCAAGCTACACATGCTTTATCCATTAAGCACAAATACTCCCAACATTCTTATCAATAATAATAATAACATTACAACAATAATCATTCATCAAACTCAACACTTAAACTCTTTCCATGACATCAAAATACATATGAATGCATTATAAAAATGCTAATGCGATGCCAATGCAATCACATACAATATGCCCTGGGGTTATCTTTTCTCTTTTTTTTCCTCGGTCCCAGACCGGCATCGATCTCTTCTCCAAAATATCCTCGGTCCCACACTGCCATCGAGATCTCTCTCGAAATAATCATCATTGGGCTCAACCCGGCATCGGGCTTTCGCTTAGAATTAATCACGGCCAGATGTTACATATCAATGCTAATGCAACACATGAATGAATAAAATGCATTCATTATGGCCACTCTCAATCAAATGCATACTTATGCTTTTCATATTCATATTTCATAAGAACATAGTAAAGATCATCATCAATGCATAATCAAGCCATAATACATAAGCATGCCATCATAATTTCATATGTATCAAATACGTAATTATGCCTTTCCACACATCTTACAATTTATGTGCATATAGCATAGAAAACAATCAAGGCATAATCCGTACACATCATCAAGGCATTATCAACATAGGAAATAACATAATCCATAATCCACACAATAAGTCAATGCTTATTCATACCAATAGGATCATAAGCCATGATTCATACAAT
Organism: Breynia disticha f. nivosa; assembly: GCA_948193385.1. Lineage (NCBI taxonomy): Eukaryota > Viridiplantae > Streptophyta > Magnoliopsida > Malpighiales > Phyllanthaceae > Breynia > Breynia disticha. The sequence goes on from CANYCX013911671.1 coordinate 8,255, forward strand.
CAATTCAAATTATATTCAAGCATATAATCAAATAAAACTCAACATAATCAGCCTCATAACATCAGTCAAATAGAATCAAAGTTCAAGAACATGTATAAGCTTACATATAGTACTCATACCAAATAAGTCCATTTAAGACACATTTAAGCTACTATTTTAACATATTTGCATCATTCTAAAGTATGATTTACCATACAGATGCAAGACCTACAATGGTAAGTGTAAATGACACTTATCTCGTAAATTTGCGTAGTCGGGCTAGTGGCTCAACTCCGATTCGATTTGTGAAGATGTGCTTTTTTTAATGGTTGGCGACTTCCTATTGGACTCAACTTTGACATGATTTTGTTTTGAATTTGTCCACTGGCATCTTATGATTGGCTTCTTATCCAATTTGATCGGTCAATAAATTTAAATCCTTCATTTAAATCATATCACTTGTCCCACTATCTTTCCCACTTCTTTCAACTGCTCAGACCAATTCCAGGCGCGCTAATAGTGAAGTGGTGGTGTGTGTATTCCACACCACACTCTACAATGCTTTGTTTGACATAAAATTTTCATATTCTAACTCAATTTTTCGTGCCAATTCCAACGGTGTAATTTGTTTTCCAAAATTTCAACAAAAAATTTGGTGATTTCAATAGGATAGGACATTCTGGTATTATTTTTCGTAACAATATAATCAACAAAATGATAAACTAAAAATTAAACATCACAATATGCTTGTTGGACTATTTCTAGAAGAAATTCCTATTTTTAGACATTTTTAAAAATTTTAAATTTCAACCGGCTCTGATATTAATGAAAGCAAATGTGGTGTAATTAAATAGAAAAACACAACTTACTTGCTCTTGACGCGACAAAAAGTTATTTACACCAAGAGTCAGTTCCAGTCCTTCCTTAACCGAATCATTCTGGTTGTCTTTCCCACGAGTATACAAAAGTATACTGTATACGAGTCTTTTCTGCCTCTATACCGAATGTCTTTTAGTGATCAATTTCACAAATGCTCTCCATACAGAACAAGAAAGAAATCGACAGCACAATATGGTGAGAAGAAGAGGAATAAAACAAATGATGGGATGGTTTCTTATATAGAACAAATAAGTAACAAAAGGTAGTTTCATTTTGTTCTTTTAAATAGGCATGTGAAAAGTCTATTTTTCCTTTATGACTTATCATAAGCGAGCACAACAAAAATTCATTAAAAATGAAAATCTCAAAGATTTTAATCTCTAAATTTCGAATCAATCAAAATGAAACTTTTATAAATTGATTGAATCTCAGATAAACTAATCTAAAAATTCTGAATCAATCAAAATTAGAGTTGATACTAGCTGTTTGACCAGCAGGATGTCATATATTATAAATATATTAATTTAAATTATAATTTATTTTTTAAAATTATTTTACAAAATAGATAATTTTAATAAAAATTTTAAAATATAAAAAATAAGTACATATTTTAAATAAAAAAAAATTTATTTATTTATTTTAGATTTTCTCATAGAACTTTTGCATTTTGAAAATTTTTCATAATTTTATAAATATTTATCTAATTAGATGTTATATTAATAAAAACATTCATCAGCATCAAATAAATGCTATTAATAATAAATAATTCAATGTCATGTTATATTTATTTTAAAAATGTATTATTATAGATGTGAATAATTTTTTTATTACCAGTTCATTCAATTTTTTATTATTTTTATTTATTATTTATATTTATTTTTAATACAAATTAATACAATTTTTTAAAATTATTGCATAAACTAATTATAATTAATGAATTATACCGTATTTTAATCACTAAAAACTATGTCATGAAAAAACTAACATGTATTATGACTAAAGAAAGGCTTTTAAAATTATATAAAAATATTCATCTAAAAACTAAAATAATTTTGTAACTAACGAATCCATTATTAAAAATTTTGAAAACTATCGCTGCTTGTTATTAAACAAATTTTATGATTATGAGTAGTCTTCAATCCAGTTATTTATATAATTTTTAAGAAAAAATAATTTTGCATGAGTTTCTCACTCGAAACTTACTCATACGGAAATATATTTTTATATTTTCTTCATATTATTTTATAATATAAAAATCCTTTAAATAATTTTACTAATAGTTAAATATTTTTTAATAAATGATAGATTTAAAAATAAATAATTTTTTAGATTTTTTATAAGTAATTTAAATATTTTTATTATTTTAACTATTTATTTTTAGATCATATCAAAATAAATAAATCTTGAGAAGCACATAAATTCGATAGATTAGATTAGGACTATTGTCTTGAAAGAAATAAAAAGTATATCATTAAAAAGTCTATCATAATTTGTTAATAATTCGGATTAGTAGAAATGCGATATTTTTATCAACATAAATTCAAAATTTGTATTTAATGGAATTTCATTTTGTTAGATACATAAATTCAAGAAACATAAGACACTATTTATGAACTCGTAAAAATACACTTCTTTTTTAAATCAAAAAAAAATTACACTATTTATGATTACATGAATTTAAAAAGTAGAATAATTACTATACTCGTATATATGTGTTCCATAGAATAAAAATGAAATTACGTGAAATTGACATTTTTCGCATAGATAAAACGAACATTTAATTCATAATAAAATATTACAATTTATATTTTCTTGTTTAAATTCTCAAATAACAATCAATTCACCAATAAAAAAATAAGCTCAAAAAAATATAACAAAAAAACTAAACTTACTTTGAAAGCAATGAAAAATAAATTAAAAACTAAAAGTATTGATATGGAAGAAATTTTTAATAGGAATAACTAAAATATAATAGCAAATAAATATATAATTTAAATAAATAAATCCTTTTACTAAGTATATCATAAGTTTTAAATTTATTATAATTTTTATATGAATTTATGATTATTTTTTATTTTAGTGATTATTATACTCAAAATAATATATTATAAAATTATATAAAAAATTTGTGTAATATAATATACTACAAAAATTAGAAATGAGTATATTATAAATTTTGAAACATATATTTTTTAACAGTTAGACCTGCGGGATGTGTCAAAATGACATATCATTATGATATCAATCCGATAAAATTATATTTATGGAAGCTCATTATATATTTATAAAAATATAAATATAGGTCCTACAAATTGATTTTTTTTAAATAAAATACTTAATTAAATCAAACTAAACAGTCATGTCTTAGTATAGAAATTAGAAAATCTAGAGGAACATGACTCCATTCAATGGATCCAGGTAAGGAATCCGAGGCTCTAGCCAGAGCGTGAGCTGTCAAATTCGTTGATCTTCTTATAAACAATACTGAAACTTCAGTTAACCGAGAGAGTAAATGAACACAATCCTGTATGATAGAGCCGAACAAAGATGCATCATTGTTGTTCTCCTGCAAGGCCATAACAACTACCTGTGCATCTGTTTCAATGAAAGTTGCCTTCTATTGTGACTCCTGGCACCACCATAAGGTCTCCCTCACTGTTAGAGCTTCCACAATTCATACCTCCATAAGTGTGGGGCTGCAGAATTTCTTACAAACAATTCCTGCACATTGATTTAAATAATCATTAATTGGCTTAAAATGTGAGACTCAAAAATAAAATATGTGAGACTCAAAAATAAAATTCCTGTTATTTTCAAATTCCAAATTGTAAACTATTTATCCAATATTTCCAATCATTTTCAACAAAAACATGGATATAGAAAAGGGTTAATAAAATTATACAATAAATTTATTAGAAATGTAACAGACAAAAATACACTTCTTTAAATTAACTTTTCAAAACAATCCATGTTTGTAATCACGTGCTCGGGTCCTCCTCGTAGTAATCCTGCTATACCTGCACAACATATAAACAATCAAAGGGGGTGAGTATATAGGAATACATAGTAAGTATAAAATAGATTGTTGTTTAAATGAAGTGCAGGGGAACTATAGTTGCACTGGTGTGCTAATGAACACGAGATCGTATTCATACTTAAATTCCCTAATGAACCAATGCCATACCAAAACATAAGTTCATTCTTATTTGTATTCAACATCCAACACGATGACGTGCTGATCAGTACGAGGACGTACTAATTCTCAGAAATGCCCATTAAATCCCTGTTTTAAGGTAATTTAGCACACAACAATCTATACCTTAATTCCATTATTTACATAGGCTATTTCCTTACTCTTTTCGAACAAAATTCCATTCTGTTAGAACACAACACATTACAAGTTTCATAGGTTGTGTATATATATATAAAAGCACCTAGCTTAAAATACATAACCATACCAAATCACATAGAAGTTGCACACAGCATTTTCTCATAGCATAGCACACAGCTTTTCATTGAATAATCAAACAAGATAGCCACACAGGCAACGCTAATCACACAAATATTATATCACACAGATATCAACATTCCACACAGGAATTCATTAACTTAAGCACACAACAATCCTGATCACATAGATCTATATCCACACAGGATATCACACAGCAATACAGATCACACAGATCTATATCCACACAGGATAGCACACAACAATCACCAATCACACAGGTTCTATATCCACATAGGATATCCATACTATAGCATTGTAATCATATGAATGCAAATGTATGCAATGCCAATGCTAATGCAAATCCACACAGGATGATCCTGGGTTTTTGTCCACCAAAGCACACAACAGTGAAATTCCTCTATCGCACACAGCAGAGGATACCTCTGTACCACATAGGAGAGGTTTTGGACCGCACACAGCTAAGTCCAGGATAGCACACAACATTTCCTTTATCCAAACAGGAATAGTATTGCGACACATGCTCGTGTCACACAAATATTTATGCAATATGTAAATGTATGAATGACATTCATATCAGCACACAGCATAAGAATGGAATTCGTATCCGTACAAAACACAGAACACAGCACAGCTCACACAGAGTAGATAATATACCACATAGGTGTACATATATTAAACTGAAAAGCATATTAGTCTAAGCACACAGCAATAGAACAGAAAGCATATTAACCATTCACACAGAATACATTTCATTACAAAATATACCACACAGGTAAAACTATCAATCTCATGTCAATATTTCTTTCATTAAGGCATATAGCCAAACCATAATCGTATTAATCCTATCAAATAGGAAGAAAACCAATTCATATTCATCAACACAAAATCAATCCAGTTGTCTCATTTATTTTCAATACGATTCATCTATATCTAGAAATCTCAATCACATCATTATAGGCCAACTATTTTTACATATACATAAGTCTAAAGACAAGATTTTACGAATCAATTTACGAATCAATTTAGTAAGAGTAAGAACACTTGCCTCGTCAAGCAAAAATCAACAATATCAACATGGAATCAACCTCTAGTCGATCGTCGTACGAATCCTCATGTACGAAATTACGTATATACAGGTTATTAACTAACCCTTTCCACATTAATTCTAACTTAAAATCATCAAATCATAATTCTAACAGAGTTCAGCATAAACCCTTTTTAAATCCTAAATCAACCTTTTGTTTTCCACTCTTCTTTATCCATCCTTCTTCCTAATTTCCATCCTAGCATATACATGACATCAATTCAAGGTTCTTACACTTCCATATCTAAATTCCAACAGCAAAACTTCCATGTAAGTCCAACCAAATAATCAAAATCAAAGTATAAACCTTACTTAAACCTTTAGACAAGCTTACCTTAAGAACTTAACACGAATTCTTGCAAGAATTCGTGTTTGTAGGAAGAATTGATGATTAGGAAGCCTGAGGATGATGTTTGGAAGTTGAGAGAACGTTTGAGAGAAGTTGGGAAATATTTCTTGAAGCTTCTTATGACTTAATCGTAAACTTATATATTTTTTTCCCAATTTCA
>CANYCX013911945.1:0-12148 GCA_948193385.1 Breynia disticha f. nivosa
TGAATCCAGAAAAGGTGCCAAACTTGTGGAGGCAAAGGCGCAGTGGAGTGTCCAGGTTGCAAGGTACTCTCTAAATTCCGTAATTAGTTTTCGCGGTCATAAAGTTTTTAAATAACAAATATCATGTTAGGGCAAAATATCGATGACATATTTCTCATCCCAAATATTTTATTTATACAATAAATCAATGAATTTATTTGAATTGTAACAAATGCTTGGAGATATTATATTAGATCAACTTTTAAATGTTTCTTATTGATTTGTTAGCTGCCAATTTAGTTATTCTAATTATTTTTTTTGATATAGTCGTTTATACTATTACTTTTATTGCTCCAAAATCCATTTGTCATTAATAAAATATTTTGTTTACATAAGAAAATGTTTTTATTCTTCTAATTGTTTTTCTTAGTTTACCGTTTTTCATATTTTTTAAAATTGGAAATCACATGCATGTTGAAGCAATTTACTCATTGGAATCCAAGAAATTTCTACTTACTTTTTAAATTGTTATAAGTCCAAGTATGTCTATTCAATTTATTTTTAAAATATGACTATTCCAAGAGTTTATACTTGCTTTAACAAATATTTCCAACCTTAAGGATTTATACTTTTCTCTTTCTTCCACTCGTATTTCATTTTAGAATTTTGACCAGCCTAAGAGTTTATACTTCAACAGATGTTGGTATGCTTAAAGATTTCTGCATGTCATTGTACTTACGTACTTTAGAAATTTGACTGGTCGGAGTGTCTACTTGTTTATTTAGGCGTTGAGAAGCTAAGATATTTTCGTTGATTTTGACAAATCTAAAACTTTCTAATTGATTTTTGCAAGATCTTAGATTTCTACTTGTCTTTCATTACTTTTCACAAGTCCAAGAATTTCTAGTTCCTTCAACAGGTATTGCCAAGCTTTGAAATTTCTACTTCTTTGTCACTAATCTTGAAAAGTTCAAAAGTTTTCACTTCAACAATTATTGGTAATTTGAAGGATTTCTACTTATTTATTCAGTGTTGCATTTAGTTTTTAAATATGAAATATCCAATATTTTCTACTTGCACCAACATGCGTTGACAAGCTAAGTGATTTCTATTTGTCTTTGTAAGTTGTAGTGGATTCTTTACTTTTAAACATGTTTTAAATATAGGTTTTATCTCTCCAATTCTTTTGATGACATACTAAAAATTTATGTAACACATATGATTGAAGTAATCAAAACTGTATATATAAAAAAAGAAACACGAAAACATAGTGATTTAGCATCTGAAATCGACATCCACTCAAATTTTTGAGATTTTTGGTTTATATCTTTACCACTGATGAGATTACAATACATTGCTATTCATGTGGTTCATACTCCATATCTCTTCATTTCTACTTCAGAAATAGAATAATTTGTTAGGAAGAACAAGTCAAATAAGTTAGGTTGCCCGGGTGATTACAATTTCTGCAACTCGAATGACGCTTTTCCTTACCACTACGACCACCTCGGTTGTAACTCCCTTATTTCTACTTTGTCATTGTGGAATCTATTAATGTATTGATGCAAATACTTTTTCTCTTTTTGCTTAACAGTTAGTAGATAAGTGGAATCTATTAATGTATTGATGCAAATACTTTTTCTCTTTTTGCTTAACAGTTAATAGATAAGTGACATCCTTCCTGCTTTTGTTGTTGATAATGAATGTATTGATGAATTTGTAAATCAAAGAGGATAGTGAGCCTTCTTGTCAGACGCTGGACCAATCACATACTACATCTTTCAAAGTGATAAAAAAAATGTACTGCACATTATTGCATCCTTTCATTCGTCCAATAACATGACAACTTTATAGTTTGAACATGTCCATGAGGATCTTTCTTCAGAGTGAAAGAAGGAAGCTGGGAAATTTTTACCTTTGGCTCTTCCATTATCTCCTTAGGGCTCACTTGGTTGAGGATAAGTAGGGAGGGGAAGTTATACTTCTCAGAAAGTGTATAAAACAATCTTGTTTGGTTGCATTTTTATAGTCATCTTTCTGGGAAGTCAAACTCTCAACTTCCCCTGTTTAAGGGAAATTAGTTTCCTAACAAAACCTAGGTAAGTTGAACTTCCCAATGTTTTTTTTACTATTTTAGCCCTAATTTTATCTTATAAAATATATAATTGGTTATTTATGAGGACAATTATGTGAATATTAATATTAATTTATAAAAAAATTAATAAATAATATCTACTTCCCGGGAAGTATAATTTGAAAAAAACGACATATGTTTTCACTTATCAGGAAATTAATTCCCAGAAAATACTTCCCAGAAAATGAACTTCCTGAAAAGTATACTCCTTTGAACCAAGTGAGTCTTTAGTAAATGAGAGACTTTGTTGTGTCTTCTCAACATTTAACCCGAGCTTCTTGTCGGCCAAAATATTTTGTTACAAGCTTTCTCAAACCACTTTCTTTAGTGATGTGATGATTGTTGAATTTTCTCATATATTTGCTACCTTTACTCCCTTTTTAGAGCACTCTACCACTTCTTAGGGGAAGAGTTCATCATTCCCTAGTTAACATTTTGTGTCTACACTGTGAATATTTCTCTTCTTTAGCAACTGCCTGATCAGGTCAAATGCACAATTGAGTTCCCCACGTGCATTCATTAACTTGAGTAACACCAGTTGCAAGAAGTTGATATCCTTCCTACGAATAGCTCTTGGAGCAATTGTTGGTTCTGATCGTAATAGAATTTTAGGGCCTCAAATTCTTCACGAAGAACTCTATCAGCTAGAGAAACGGGTGCTTGGGAGGTTCCTGCTTCATTTTTTTTGGTAATGCCCCGGTATCCTCGACCCACTGGGCCGAGACTAATCCGGTTCGGGAAGGAGTTGGGGGTTAAGGTTCATTTCCCTTCCAATCGACGTTGCGGGGGATGAGACTTGAACGCTTGTCCTCTTCTTGGGCTTCTTCTTAGTGAATTACCATATGATATCTTGTTTGTATGATCTTATCACTTATTGTAAAGAAACATAACTTTTTGTTCAAATTTTGTAGAATTCTCACAGGCAATATCAATTGTTGTTACCATTGAATCATAATGAAGATTAATTATCGTTCCTTGAATATAATTTATAAAAAATATCAAAAGTCAAAGAGTTGAGGTTGTAGCATGCGAGCTAGTGTTGCTGTACAACACTAACATTACAAATAACCTTTTATATTTTAGAAAAATAAAAAACTTAATAATAGTGAAATAATATTTGATGAAGAGAAATTTTGTACTCATTTTTGCAAAATAATTGTAGCAAGATGTTAATAGTGACAATTTCTTTCCAGGGAACAGGAAAAAACAAAAAGAACGGAAACATATTTGAGCGATGGAAGTAAGATTTTCCATTTATAACATTTGAGTTTAGCAAACATTCTCTAATTTAATGTTTATTTTTTCAGATGTTTCGATTGTCAAGGCTTTGGATTGAAGAGTTGTCCTGCATGTGGACAAGGAGGATTAACTCCTGAGCAGAGAGGAGAGAGATAATTAATTACTGTAGACTGTTACATTTTTTATTAAAGTAAACAATGAAAAATTAGGTGGTGAATAATTAGTATTTACGTTGTACCCTGTGAATCTCATAAGAATAATAAGCAATGCGTGAGTATTACATTACAACTAGTTCGATTTTTTGCTGGATTCGTGGTAATAATATAAAGTTTTGAGTAAATGAATTAGGACATGTCAATAGATTCATAAATTTTACTATAGATGTGAAAAAGTTAATATGAAAAAATTGTAAGATTTTATTAAAAACACTTTGAATGAATTTCCTTATCAAAATGTAAATTAAAAAGTTATTTCTACATACAAACAATTTATTGAATATCATATATTCTGTATGCTAACTTACGAGCATACATTTGTCATTTTATTTAAATTTTGCGTTCTTTTTAACAATAAATGAAAAAAAAAAGTATATAGAATGTGCGGTAATAATATGTTCTCATGACAAATTTACAATACAATTTTTTTAAATAAGACATGCATGACTGTATTTTTTTTTATTGATGAGAAGTTATTTATAAAGAGAATACATCGTGTATGCATATTAGTTTTTAAGAGCAATATATTTTTAATCAACTGTAGTAAGAAGTTAAAGTTATATTTTGACTAAAAACAATGTATTTGCTTATAATGCGGAACATGATTACTAAAGTATGTTGATAACTCTACACAAGTATGTTGACAACTCTATACATGGTGATTAAAAATACAACTCTTGAGAACATTAGAAAAAAATAACACATCATGATGAATATTATAAAAAAATTGAAATTACAATAACATATATAGTTACAAAAAATAATTATTATGGAGATATAATAATAATTTGTATAACTTTTACGTTATTATTGAGTTTATGTTAAACTAATGTAGTATAAAAGTGTGATCATAGTAGTTAAATAATAATATTGTAATTGAAAAAATAATAACTTAATTATCACTTATCAAATAAATAGTATTAAATAGACTAAGGTGTATACTTTTATTAATATTAATTTTCAAAATAATTAGCGCATTAAAATTAATAAATTATTAATTATTATTTTTGGCATAAATTTTTTACCAAACGACCAATAACATATCTTAAGTTATATAAAATATGAGATTTCGTAGAAAATTGACATGACTTTCACTATAAAAATATAATTGAATTGTGGAGCTCAAAATTAAAAACATTATTTCTTGAATATTTTCTAATATCTTTAAAAAACACAGATACATAAAAAGAGTTATATAAAGTTACAATAATTTCCAATGAATTGATCCAAAACATTTTTACTAATCAAACTCTTTTACAACCATCCATGTTTGCTAAACACGTGCTCGAATCCTCCTCGTGGCAATCTTGCTATACCTGCATAACATTAAAACAACATACAGGGGTGAGTATATAAAATACTCAGTAAGTGCTAATCAAATTGTTGTTAAAATGAAGTGCAGGGGAAACTTCAGTCAGCACGGGACGTGCTCGATGAATACGAGGATGTGCTCATCTCTGATTTCCTAGTTGACACAGGCGTGCGTCAATTGAGCACGGGGTCGTGCTCGTAACATTTATCCAGATTCAATATTTAGCACGAGGTCGTGCTGAGTTTCAGAAATGCCTAATTCACTTTCAATTCTAATTGTTTTGGACACAACTCTCTTCTGTTTTAGGTATATACCTAATCAGGGCATTTCCTACAATATCTTACTGGCACATAGCCTTTCATACTTACCAACATACCAAGTATACTATATCACATAACACTCATACTTAGTATTCTTCCATTCAAATAATTATTCAAAAGCACACAGTAACAATTACACACATAGTGTCAACCACACAGGTTTACTTAGCACACAACTCTATAATCCATTCAATACAACACACAACAATATCAAGATAACACAGATCAATACACACAGAGGATAGCACACAGCATTATGAACCACACAGGTTCTATATCACACAAATATTTATTCCATTGCATTGTAATCATATAAATGTAAATGTATGCAATGCAAATGCAAACAGGTTGACCCCGTGTTTTTGTCCACATAACACACAGTAGTGGAATCCTCCATAGCACACAGTAGAGGAATGACATATAGCCTGAGCACACAACTCTGAGCATATAGCTCATAAATAAGGACATCACATAGCACATTCAAGACAACATACATCACGTCCTTTATCCATACAGGAAATCTTGTCACACAAATGCTTATGCAACACATATGAATGTATATTCAACATTTGTATCAGCGCACACAACATATACCACATAGGATCATATCATATTCCACATAGGATCATATCATGCATCTCACATAGAATAATAGCATTTAACATCTCACACAGAGATAAAGCACACAACAACCCAATAATCGAGGCATAAAAATGTATCACATAGCTCATAAGCCACAAAGGCACAATCGCAAACACATAGCAAATTATATGATAAACACTTAGCATTTATCATTTAGCTCTCACACACATACCACATATTTCAAATTAAGCACATAACATAATGACCATTATAAATCATAATCCACAAAAAATCACATATGATTCTACGATCATTTCTTACAATCAACCAAAGCATAAAGCTTCATATTAAGCACATAGATAGCAACTTAGATCTCATAATATTCTTCTTATAATCATAAGATCATCATCTTTGCTCTCTTAGTATAAAGAATATAGTATAAAAGACAAGTTCCTTAATAGAAATAATAGTATAAGCCACAGCTTATTACAAAAATATCATACTTGAATTATCATTCTCAAATGCAACTCATGCATATCCTATTCCAATTTACATTCTTTACATCAATGTAAATTAATCAAGTATGTATAAAATTACTTAACTCTCAATATTATGCTTGCAACCTTTTCATCATTGACTTATCTTAGTCAATTCTATTTACATACTTAATCAAGGTTCCACTAAAATAAGGTGCCATAATTTCATATCTCATAATAAACATAAACATCTCATACTTATATTTTTAATTATCCAAAGCATACACAAACTAGTAGTAAGTGTAGAACACTTACTTGAAATTCCCTAAACTCGACATGAAGCCAATTTCCATCCGTGCTCTACAATGTATCTCCTAGTCAATAAAGTCCATACAATTTCATTAACACATAATACTTCCACAGTTAATCTCTTACAAAACATTAGTTCCCAATTTCTGATTTAGTCTCAATAAAACATATATAATAGCTCTATTAACTCTAGAATAACTAATTTCAGTATTCTGTGCATCATTCCACAACTCTAAACCAAAGAATCAACACCAACCATACTACTACAGAAAGATATATAGATGTACACACATACGTAATATTGAAGAATTTACCTCTTTCTAGTATTTTCCTGTAATATCCTCCATTTTTAATGAAGAACCGATCACCAAATCGTCCTCTAGGGTTTCTGTGATGTTCTTTCAAGTTTCTATAAGTTTCTATGTATAAAATAAAGATTGAGAATTGGGCACCGTTTTTAAACTAACTTGGCACAACCCCAAACTAGTAAGCATTGCTCGTGTCTCATTTGGATGCCATGGCACAGTTTCAATCACTTTAGGCACAGTTCGTACTATTTTGCCTCCATGGCACGGTGCACATTAATTTGGCACGGCTCAAGCTTAACAAGCACGTCTTGTGCTTTTCTCACCTCCATGGCACGACCAAACCAAGTCAAGCACGACTTGTGCTCAATTTTTCATGGAATAATCTCCAACCGTTCCCATATACGTATCTTTGTAATTCATTTATATTATTTTAAATTTTCATAATTTATTTTATTTTAAAATAAATTAAGGATGTTACATGAATAAATAATTTATGATGAAAATTTAAAATTTAAATGATAATAAAATAATTTGTAAACCAACATATACCTTAATACATAAATATATTTTTTTATGCATTATTTTTATTTTAATAAATAATCAAAATTATTAATATATATTATACTATGTTTAATGAACTATTCATGAAATGATCAATCAATACGTCATTCATTTAATATTATAAATATTTAAAAATCATTTAATAAATAACAAATTTATTGATAGTACATAATAACAAATTCAATGAACTATTCATAAAATTATCAATCAATATGTCATGTATTTAATATTGTGAATATTTTGAAATGATAAAACTTACACATGACAGCTATAGATGATTTTAAAGAGCATTGTCCTAATGCTCTTTGTTTTCATATTATAGAGATAGCTCCAATTTGGGGCTAAGGTGTTTTAAGAACATAGTTTCTAATCTAAAGGCATCTCATTCGAATTCCTATAGACGATGTTCATTTTTCTTACATGATCGCCACAATAATGATGACTGGTTGGAGACACTAATATTTCCACCTTTCTATTCTCTGATGCCCCGATGGTAGGTGTAATTGTAAAGCATCATTCCTATGTAGTTAAAATTTCAAGAATTTTCCCCTATTGAATTTCACAGTAAATTATACTTTAGGAGGTTTTGTTGTGGTAAAAAATAAATGCGAAGACTAGTTTTTAAAATTGTTTTAAGCTTAAAGACCATATTAACTATTTTAATTAAAGAGATGAAATGGTATGTTTCCTTAATTTTTTTTGAATCCAAACCATCTCAATTGTCATTACTACTATCACCCATAATGGCAGCTTTAATATAGTTCTAGGGCTCAAACCCCACACAAAACGGTCCGAGAAAGAACCCGCTGCTGATAAACTCAACTTGTACATCAACAAGAGTTGCAAGAATAAATCTACAGTGTGACTCCCCAAATTTGACTACCACTCAATTTCATATTTATCTCCCAAGTGGTACCCGAACCTAGAAATCAAAGGTTTTAAAGTAACAATTTAAAAATAAAAGAGTGTAAAAGAAACCATTTATACATGTTCGATTTTAAAAGTATTAAATCCTTCATTTGCCTGCATAATATTTCATGAAGGTTTTTTAAAAAATAAATATAGGAATATTAGAAAATGTATATGTTTACTAACTCAACTGAGTTTTACAAAGAAAGAAATCCATTAAAATCCAAATTCAAATACAACCCATCAAATAAACATATATGCATTAACAATATTCCATACAAAACATTCGTATGACATATGATTAGAACAAAATCTAGTGCACTATCGACCTTGGTTCTTCGATTCTTTAAGCACGAGTCAGGGTGAGCAAAACAATCAACCGCACCTTCTCCATAACTTCTCAAATCCCTGCCAATATGGCAAACATAACACGCAATGAGTTGTGAAACTCAATAAGCAACACTTACCGGAATGGACAACCGTCCCTATTTTCATTTTATTCATATTCATTTCAATTTATAACAAGTACAAAATCTTAATCAATTCCATGCTATGTTATCCATTAATCAAGTCATAACCATACACTCGAACAAACTCAGGTTTCAAGTAAATAACCCATACTTAACATCTAGAAATCAGAGATGCACACGTGATCAATGAAGACTACGTGTGGTGGTAGGCAACTACACGTTGTCTCTACCACACCGCATAGTTTTGGTGCCAACAAACGCGTGGTTGTGGCAAAGTACGCGTGATCGTAGCGGGCGCGCATCGTTTGCTGCCAGCACGAGTGGATCTCTGGTTTCCTGGCAGAAAATCAACAACAAATACATACACTTCATCTAACACTTTCCTACCACAATTGTTCATTCTAATTCAATCATTAGCCAACAAAATTCACCTTTTCAATTTTCATTATAAAACACATAGCAATCATAACCACACTCTCAAATTCATGCTCAGCCAACTAAATTTCAACCAAAATCATCATATGTAACTATAATATCCAATTTGTTAACATATATCCAAGAGGTTGGCACAAAACATATTCACCACATATTGTTTAATCATTTCAAACTCAACAAGGTTACACATACCGAATTGCAAAATTTCACATGCAACGCATCACTCAGCATCCAATTCATAGACAACCCTGATTTCATAATCAAGAAAATTATGGCCTCAACACCCCATTCATCATCTTAACAATTTACAAACAGTCAACACCATATATATATATATATATATATATATATATATGTATATATATATGTATATATATATATATATATATATATATACATGTATGTATATATATATGTATATACATATATATACATATATATATATATATACATACATATATATAGATATATATATATACATATATATAGATATATATATATACATATATATAGATATATATATATATATACATATATATATATATATATATATATATATATACATTTTTAATCCAATGGTCTTATACAAGTATTTTTCCACATGAATACCATATTTGCACTTAAACAATCAACCATTGTGAGCATGTATCAACCACAATCAACAAATACTCTTCTATCACAAGCACACAAACTGAGGTCATATATATATATATATATATATCAACAACTCAATTCAACATTCATGATTCACACGAGACAAAGCACACACAATATCTAACCAACTCCCAAAGCATTTAAATTTCCATTTCATCAAGAACAGAATTAGCACCTTGCTCATGTAATCATGGCAATTTAATTCACTTATACACCAAAATTTCCATGTACACAGCTTATAGTAAGCACATTACACAGGCACAATTATTTCATAATCACATAAGCATATGCATATCATAATTTTATAAAGAACACATCATATGCAATATGATAATATGAATGCATGTCATCTAATGCATTCCTAAGCATGATCACCCGGGATCCTATTTAGATTTAAATTTACTCCCTTTTGTTGGCCATAATATCAACGTTTGCAAATGGGCCTCGTCAGCCAGGAGTATTGGTTATAAAGTACTATGAACCATATATTTTACGCCCTTACTTGGCCTTAATTTTTCCCTTACTTGGCCTGGCACGCTCAAACACTTTTAAGTGTACTGAGTCTTTCCACTATGCCACGGTATAATATGTAATATATACTAACCGTAATTGTGCTCCCAAGAGTCATAACCACTCCCTCGTTTCCGCTCACTAAGAGCCCTTTCATTTCATTTAATCTTTGTGATCGGCTCTAGCAAGCGCACTAGATCGGTGTAGTTTTACCGTAGAAGTATGCCTCCCGGGATCGAATCTCTCAAGGACCGTCGTATTTAAATTGATTTGGTGCTAGCAATAAAGTAAAGGAAAGCAATAAACATGAATTGGAATTTGGTGTTTTTTTGATTTGAACAAGGAAATACAAAAACAAACACTAAAATAAAGACTCAGCAATGGACTAAAAATGTGAGTTTTCCTAGATTTCAATAGAGACTATACTTGGTTACTTAATGACTTGAGATTAATGACGGTGTTCTCACGCTATCGACAATGAAGAGATGCTCAAAATTGCGTCCTTAAATGTAGCAAGTGTTCTACTTTCGTGATACACTAAACTAGGCAAGACACTAGTCACTTAGGCATTTCATCGAACACATCAAGGTCTTTTGGTATATTTCTATCCAAACAAGCCCTAACTCTATTTGATTAGCCTTCCTAAACCTAGGCTTTTGCAACTCTGGAGTAGGATTACAAAAATTGAATGATAAGACAATTTTTGCAATCAAATGTTCTAAGCTAGCATTCGATTAATTAAAGTACAATGAGATATAATCCTAGCCTATCACTACTATAGATTATTCACGTGCCCTTAATTAATTACATCACTCTTTCTATCGCAATCGCAACATGTACATTACAAGAAATTAATCACAAAATGTATACACTATCATTCATCCATAAACCCAATCAAATAAACATTCATTTAGCAAAAGATAATTCATTCAAGCATAAAACCTCAAGATATCCATCATGTAAACCAAGTATAATCATCTATTTACATCAAGAAAAACCCATAAAAACCTAGCCTAACATGGCTAGGTAAAATTCTAACAAAAGGAAAATAAAAAGGAAAGAAAAGAGGAGGAAAAAGAAAGCTAAACCCTTGCTCCAGAGCCTCCAAAAACCTCCAGCAAAAAGGGTGGCCAAAGACAAGAAATATACCTAACACAACCCTATTTATAGGCCTCCATTCAGCCCCCATGAAATGTCTGGAATGCCCCCACTTAAACCTCTCAATTTAAGGACATTTTGGGGAGTCACGAATGAGTCACGTTCATGACTCGTATCTGTCCACTATTTTGGATGCAAGGATGAGCCACGTTTGTGGTTCAAGTGAACCACGTTCGTGATTGATCTTCTGACCAACTTTGGTCCTCAATTTCAAGTTCCACGTACATGACTCAGAAGTGTCACGTTCGTGACACCTCTTTTGTCCGAGATTTCCAGCTTTCTCTCGAGTCCCGATCGTGGTCATGGTGAGTCACGAACGTGACTCACCTTCTGGACATGTTTTTACCATTAAAATTCCTTGCTTGCAAGCTTCAACCTTCTTCCTTTGATTCACCATTCGTAGCTTGCATGATAGGATCTTCAACTCATTTTTCGACCAACAAATCATGCCCCGAATCAAGCTCGTGACTCATGAATTATGCTTCCAAAATGGTCTCGCTCGATGTGCCTTTGTTTTCCATCAAAACATAGTGAAATCTTCACGTTACTTAGTTGCGCCTAGATAAAACCAAAACAA
>CANYCX013913110.1:0-46725 GCA_948193385.1 Breynia disticha f. nivosa
AGAGAAAACGACGTTGAAAAACTTCTGAAAATCCCACAACAAGATAAAGTTCACTTTTGTTTTGAGGAGAGAGAGAGAGAGAGAAAAGTAAATAAATCTTCTTAAAGATATGTATTTTGGAAACAAATTAACAACCATAAATCAGGTTTGAAATGTGCACGACTTTTAATGCACCTTATTTAATGGATGCTTGACACTATTTGACTTTTATATAATTAAAATCATTAAAATGAGCATTTTCAAAATTGAAAAACTTAAAACTGGTAAAAACAGAAATGAACATATATACCTGAGCATTTTCATAAATAAAAACTCATTGCTACGTATATTGCATAATTATCTGAATTAAATTTCAATAATAGGCTTTTAGGCTTCATAAGAAAAGCTTCTGGAGAAATGGGCTGGTCCAGTTGATGGCGTACGTTTGAAATGCGCTTTGTTTTTTTTGGTATGAAAAATTTTAGGAAAGAAGCTGAATTAGCACATGAACCAAGGGTAGAGAGTCTCAGAGAGAATTAGTGACCAACAGGTTAGAGCCTGTATGCCTCCTCTAGTGTCGCTACGGAGCTAAAGATCGAACTTCGCACCTTCAATTTGTTGGTTTACCCTTTAACTACTGAACGCACGGAAGAAGGGTTGAAATGTGGTTTTTAAGGAGAAGCAAAATGCGTAAAGAGAGTGAAACTACCTCTCTTCATCAGAATGGTTAACACTCAACACTTCGAAAGAAATAATAAAAATTCAACAATTTGAAAAGGTTCTTGTATCGTTGACACGCGAGATAAAAGAATTTAACAGTTTGAGTGGATTCTTTACAACGAGACTATGTTATAGTGTTTTTAAGATTGAATATGGTCGAATAGATCGATGAATCACTAAATTGGTCACCGATTTATATCAGTTTTATCATCAACTTTGTTGTAAATGAAACGATATCTAATTAACAAACGTGAGGAATATATCCGAAGGAGATCGGTTACCAGAATTAAAATCACACATCTTGGATTTCAAACAAGTTTGGCCTGAAATTACCATAACCATATTATGGCCAAAGAATTGTAGTTCAAACTGAATAAAATCATTCATTCATTTCTGATTTATAGAGTAACAATATATATATATATATATAAATGACCCACATACCATGGCGTGATGAAGTTGTGGGATCGGAATTTTTATTATTTATTAGAATGTATGATTGTTAGTTTGAGAATTAAGATTGTAGATGTGCACGTGCCTAAGTAGATGGGGACAGATTTTACCAAACATGAATTATTTTTTTAAAAGCAATCATCAGTGCACCCATTTTGTTTAGTACACAGCAGTACAGTACGTATATATCAATAATATGACAATCCAAATTCATTTAACTAATTCAAGATTTGTATAAAAGTGTCATATTTTTATAGTTTTATTATCTATTTTTAATTTATTTATTTTCATTATTTTAAAAATATTTATGGTTCTGCTATTGTTTTCGTCGTTTACGATTGTAGAATTTTTTTTAAGAAGAGTGGAAATAGTATGAGTTAAAATTAAAGCAGATAAAAATACAAATGAGATGATGTGGATGGGGTATGCTTTACAAGTAGGGGTGAATAGTGGTCGGGTTGGTCGGATATGCTTTATGGATTTTCAAATCAAACTGATTATGACATGTTAAGAAAATGACAAACAAAACCAATCATTTCTTGCAGATTAAACCAAAGCATACCACTCTTAACAGTTTGAATTAATTGAGTTGACGAGTTGAAAGGAGATGTAAATTTTAACTTAGTTATCTCAAACCGTATTATTTTTTAGTTTAAAAATATAACTTTTTTTTATTTATAGTATTTTTACTTTTTAGTATACTAAAGTTATAACTTTAGATATAATATTATAAAAATTAAATTTTAATAAAAACCTAACTTAATAAATATTATTAACATACAATATAATATTATTGATATAGAATTTATATGGTGGCTAGTTCGATTTGGGTTTTGGTTGATAATCCACCAACCCAAAACTAAACCGAACCATGACGGGTTAGAAAAAAACCAAACCGCGATCAAATCGAACCGCTAAAATACCTATAAAAGCAGTTTAGTTCGGACTGATTTCGGTTTAGAGTGGTTGGTTTAGTTTTTTTGTTGACCCCGATTTACGAGTAATTGAAGTTTACGGGTGAATGGTATATTCATTCGGAAATCTTTGTACGATCTAGAGCCGTGGGCAAGTTATACACGTGACTTGGATCTTTTAATTATGGCACTATTCACCCAATATTTAGTCCGGTCTTAAACATTTTCTCGATTCATCACAGCCTATTTTTTTTTTAGCACAACACTGCTCTATATTCAAATGCATGATTTATTTTGGCTAAACGTTTGCTGCCACTTTTGGGTGCATACACATTTTTCTCCTTTCCTCCATTTTCAGACAGTAACGTGAGTCCCAATTCCGTTGTTGAGATCTTTGCTTTAGTCGCGTTAATTGTGCTGGTGAATCGTAGGCGACATGAATGGAGGACCACACTGTTGTGAATTGGAATCCAGCATCGATTTTGATTGTGACGGTGGGAACCAATGGAGTATAATACGAAACCAAGAATTAGAATTGAAGAATCGAAGATGTAAGGTGATGGATGGTAATAGTTGCTTCCAGTGTTTGACGTCCATTATCAATCCAGTCCCCCACTATGCAAGCAATGCACGTGAACCTGAACGACCTTTGCAATGCGACGTCGTTTTGGGCATTCCGACGATTTCTTCACCATCATGCCTAAGGCAGGCCTCATTGGTCGTGTTTCTAAGTTCGTCAGTTCATCAGCTAAGCCTTTTCCTCTGTTTAGAGCTACAAATGAATTGGAGTGCTCGTTAGATATTCGAGTTCATTCACAATTGTATCTATTCTTGGATAAGATATAAGACTGAAATGGTTAAATAAATTTATTCAATAACAAAACTTTGAAGTCGATATAAAATTCGGTAAGAGTACAAACTTGTAAAATTTTTAACGAACCAAATTTAGACATTCTAAAGGTCAGTTGGCTTGACTCGATTACAACACTACTATAATTTTGCTTTAACAAAATTATTTCTCACAAAAAAAATTATATTAGACAGAAAAAAAGAAAAATAAAAAGATGCACGTAAAATATAATAGTGGTTGACTAGTCAAATAACACCACAAACTAATCACATTGCACAAATTCAGGAAAAAAATAATTTAAATAATAAATGCATTTCACGTTCTTCTCCGACCCTCCTTAGCATTCTACTCACGTGCTTTTTCACAGTCTCTTCTCTTCTCTTCTCTTCAAGTGTTTCACTGTACCTCGATTTACGTTTTTGGATGGAAACGAGAAGCAGTTGTGTGTTTAGGGTAGTTAAATATGGCACGTGGCACGCATGTGTATGTTAAACGTGTTAGTTGTAGAAAGGAGTTGATAAAGCCACACAAAACGCGTGAGGGAGAAGCTGTGGTCCGTGACAAATGGAGTTTTCAGCCTCGTGGGGACTCTACTCTCACCGCGTTAATCGTTGCCTTGCCTCCCCCCTATCTATTTGTTGCTTTCACAAGTCTAATTTCTTAGGGATTATAGACTCCACTTTTCCTTCCATTTTGGATTTTTTTTTAATTTTTTTATTTTCTTAACACATAATAATTATCACTTATAATTAGTTTAATCTGTTTTAAAAGAATTAAGGAATTAGTGAATAATAAATTTCAACAGAGTTAATAAGCGTAACAATTAAACCACGAGGGGTGAGCTAAGAAAAATGGATGCTGTCCACAATGGTTGCGTGCAGTCGGTAGAAAAAAAAAATAAAGACATAGTGAGCCCACAAATAGACATATAGGCAGGCATTCACATCGGTTTGAATTGTTAAATGGTTTATGATAAATCCAACTTAATTTATTGTGGTTCGTTATTAATCTACAACCTTGGACTTATCAAAACTACTTCTTCTTTTTGGTTATCTTTCAACATCACTCACACATCATGCTCTCATAATATCTTCATGGACATTGCAATCTTCATTTTCGTATTTATGAAATATATATGCTACATTTTTTTTTGTCATTTTTAATATGAAAACTATTCTTATTTTAATAAATTTCATCAAATTAAATTTATTTTTAAAAATAAATTAAAATATTTAAATTTATTTTTTATTATATTTAAAGGATGAGTTTAAGAATTCATATTAAAATTCCTTCATATTTTTTCTCTTATCCTTTTGTATAACCATAACCATTGGTGAAGGTGCTTAAGCACAGGGTGGCCCACCATTGTCATTTTGATTCCTTTTTCGTGGTTTTGCTTGTGCCGGTACTTTTGTCCTCGACTTATTCATAGCATAGGAGAATAGACATTTTGACGTCTCAATTTTTCCGATTGTATCCAGCAATATCGAGTTAGAGTTTTAGATATGCAGTTACGTTAAAATTTGATAAAGAGAATTTTATCATCTTTGTGATCCTGTTCAGCTATAGCATAGATTAATATAAAGTGTCTACAATTCAGACCAAATAAAAATATATCTATTGCACAATTTACTCTAGACCACTCTGAAATATTTATTACTGGACGATACCTGAGCCGAATGATTTTATTTTTTCCAAAAAAAAAATCTCCCTTTTACACATTGAAAGGAAAAGATTTTTCGTTTTTAGTTCGGTGGCAGACGTAAGGCATGATTGAGAGAAAGAAGCAGCCGAAATCCAAACTGGATGGGTAATCAAATTCAAAAATAAATTGGGGGATTAGCTCATTGATTCAATATTTCAAAAATAAATTAAATGGTTAATTCACTAATTAAACTAGCAATTTAAAAATAATATATAATAAATATTTTCTTTAATATTTAAAATTTGATTGGTTAACTAATTTTCAATTGATTTAATATTAATTCATTTATAATACTGCTTAAATAATAAAATTACACCGAGCAAGTGATCGGTTCATCAATGTGGCTAAATGATTCTGTTCGGTTCAATTTTAATAACACTCAGGTGAAGGGCGAGGAGTGTATGGTAAAGAGAAGGAGAAGATTAATTCATTTAACGTTGTTTTTTATGGTAATGTATGCTTTTTGGCTAAGGTCATTCAAGATTTGCCCATTTGCCCCTTCTCCAACTTTTCAGACTCCATAACATCACCATCAAATACACACTCTTGTCGTGTTAATTTTTTTAAAAATTAAAGATTTACAATAAAATTAATCATCTTGATTCAATACTAATTAATCAGTATAAGATATAATTATTAATTTTTATCATAAATCATTATATTAAAAAAAAATCATTGATATAATTGTGATTCGTGAATATGAATAGCGAAATTTGGACAAATCCTTAACCACCATAGTTATAAATTTCTTTTCTTTTTCATCCTTACTCTTAACCACGGTTACCTTCTCAACTCTAATCCCACATAACCCTGGTCCACTCACTCAGTTAAGAACCTTGCGACAGATTTTGAGGCAAACCAAACACAGTCAGTTTTTCCTCTCTCTCCTTAAGAAAAAAACTCCATTTTCTCTCCGGAATACTATTTTGGGAATTTGTTTTCCAGGAAAATTTCATTCAAGTGTCACTTTCCTGGAAAAATTTGCTGCAAATACTTGCTGTTATTTTGTTATATCATTATGTTGTTACCTTACCCAAGTGTTGTTTTTCTATTCCAATTTGACCGCTATTTGTAACTTTTCGGTTCCTGTTTTATTTGCATTCATTTTGCTGTATTTTTTTCTGGGTTTTTTTTTGTGAGCTAGCTTGGGAGTTTATTGAGATCTGAATTTGAAAAGGGGAGAGTTAATCGAAGTGGGAGGGGAAATTATATTTTGCTTAATGTGTTAGGTTTTTTTGTGATTAGATTGCAAAAGTTGTGTTTATAAGTGAAAAAATTCGGTTTTTGTGATAAAGATTGAATCTTTTTTTTTTGTTGGTTAGTTGATTTGGTGCGTTAAAAATGAAGCTTGAAGCGGGCGTTGGAGGCTTAATTTGGAGTGATGAAGATAAGACTATGGTTGCAGCTGTATTAGGAACAAGGGCTTTTGATTACTTGATGTCAAAGCCTGTTTCAAATGAGGGTGTTTTAATGTCTATTGGTAATGATGAGAATTTGCAGAACAAGCTGTCTGATCTTGTTGAGCGGCCTAATGCTTCTAATTTTAGTTGGAATTATGCGATTTTTTGGCAGCTTTCGTGTTCGAAATCGGGTGAATGGGTTCTTGGTTGGGGAGATGGGTGTTGTAGGGAGCCTGGAGAAGGTGAAGAATCTGAAGTCACTAGAATTCTTAATTTACGGCTTCTGGATGAGACGCAGCAGAGAATGAGAAAGAGGGTTATTCAGAAGCTGCATACTGTGTTTGGTGGTTCAGAGGATGAGAATTATGCGTACGGGTTGGACCATGTTACGGATACTGAGATGTTCTTTTTAGCATCTATGTACTTCTCATTTCCTCGCGGTGAGGGTGGCCCTGGAAAGTGTTTTATCTCTGGGAAGCATGTGTGGATCTCTGATGCATTGAGATCAGGGCCTGATTATTGTGTGAGGTCGTTTCTTGCAAAATCTGCTGGAATTCAGACCATTGTGTTGGTGGCTACTGATGTTGGAGTTGTTGAATTGGGTTCGGTGAGGTCTGTTCCTGAAAGTGCTGAAACAATTCAGTCCATAAGGTCATACTTTTCAGCTCAAAGTTCAGCTGTTGGGACTAAGCCGGTGGCTGCAGCAGCAACACCAACAATAACTACTGCGATTTTACCTGTGGTGAGTGAGAAGAAAGATGAGAATTCTCCTTTTTCAAATTTGGGGATTGTTGAAAGAGTTGGAGGAGTTCATAAGATTTTTGGGCATGAGTTGAATAATTCTAAACAAGGTCTTGTACTCGGAAACGGTCATGGTTTTAGGGAGAAATTAGCTGTCAGAAAGATGGAAGAGAGGCCACCGACATGGGATGCTTACTCAAATGGGAACAAATCGCCCTTTCCGGTTGTCAGAAATGGTTTGCATGGTTCAAGTTGGGCGCATAATTTTGGTATGAAACAAGGTAGTCCAACGGAGGTTTTCGCTTCTCAGAACCCCTCAAAAAACCGACAAGAAGTTGTTAATGGGGTTAGACCGGAGTTTAGGCTCAACCATTTGTCCCCACAAAAGCAGCTGCAAATGCAAATTGATTTTTCAGCTGCCGCTGCCAGTCCTGTGATTTCCCGACCTGTTACTGCAGACTCTGAACATTCAGATATTGAAGCTTCAGGTAAGGATGACAAACCAAGCGTGACTGATGACAGAAGGCCCCGTAAACGAGGAAGGAAGCCAGCAAATGGAAGGGAGGAGCCTCTTAATCATGTTGAAGCAGAGAGGCAACGGCGGGAAAAGTTAAATCAGCGTTTCTACGCATTGCGAGCTGTCGTGCCGAATATATCCAAGATGGACAAAGCTTCATTGTTGGGAGATGCTATTGCTTACATTAATGAACTTCAAGCGAAGTTGAAGGCAATGGAATCAGAAAGGGAGAAATTTGGTGCCTCATCGAGTGATGCATCTCCTCTGGAAGCTAGACCAAGTGGGGAAAGCCACAGGGTAGCTGCAGAAGTTGATGTTCAAGCTTCTTCTCACGATGAAGTTATTATACGTTTGAGTTGCCCATTGGATTCACATCCTGCAGCAGCAGTGATACAGGCATTGAAAGAGTCTCAAATAACCTTTCTCGAGTCTAAACTGGCTGCAGCAAATGACACAGTGTTTCATACGTTTGTGATCAAATCTCAAGGGTCCGAACAGATTACAAAGGAAAAGCTTATGGCAGCCATTAATCGGGAATCAAATTCATTAGAGTCATTATCATCATCAGTCGGATAGCAGGCGTTTAACATATTTTGTTCATTATCCATAGTCATCGTATTTGTAGCGAAGAACCCTTTTGAATGCTTCTTCAGAGATTTTGATACGTTACGAGAATCGTGAAAGGAGGCGGGTAGAAGTAGAAAATTACTACTTATTAACAAGTAGGCAGCAAAATTTCTATGATTGTTTATAGTATACGTAGTCTTTGATAAGGAAGTATTCTTGCAAAATGAATTACATTTGTAGGTTGTAACCAGCTCTACATATTGTTGGTTTTTAAGAATTGAAGTATTTGTTTCGTTTATGTCATGTTAATTTCCCATTCTTTTTATTAGCTTATGGAAGCTAAATCGTTGCAGTAACATGCATTCAATCTCTCTCTCTCTCTCTGTAGTGTCAGAAATATTATTGAAGAATTTTATTGTACTTGCTGTGGCGGACCCATTTGTGTTAAGAGGTGAAACCATGCTTTTCAAACGAGAAGGTTGCTGGACCACGACCACCTTAACGAGTCTTGATTTTTTATGTGAATCAAGTGGGACATTGTTGTACTTTTAGTGTATTGAGACATTGATTTTGGACAATTAGATGTAATGAAAATAAATAAAAATATTTAAATTTTTAGTAAAAAACAGTTTAATTTTACATAATTGCTATAAATAGGAGCAGAGTTCAAGGAATGTGTTGTGCCTTTTGTTGGATTAAATGTGGAGCAAGGACTAGTACTATACCAGTGATCTTTATGTGAGTTTAATGGGGATTTCCGGAGTTAGTTTTGAGCTAGTACAAGTCCTATAGTATGGCAATGATATCTTTCTGTCAGTTTAAAAGGGGCTGCTGAGGTAATATTTGCTTTCACTTTTGTGTAGACCATCCCTTTGTTTCTACTTTCCCCAAAGAGATTTGAGGAATCTCTGAGTGGCCTTCTCATAAAGGCAACTTAATTAGCTTCAAAGTAAGAAATGATGACCAAAAAGAATAACAAAACAAAGAAATTGAAACAAGTGAATGAGCATAATTAAGTTGCCAATGTAGTCCAAAATGGCCATGCAATGCATAAAAGCATGTGTTGCCTTCACAAAGTTTAAGCTAAAAACTTGAGAAGAAAAATGTCCAAAATGTGTCAAGTGAACTCCAAAATGTTGTCCATAATTCACATATACTTTCTTCTCATAATCTTTGTACATATTTAACTCCTTTACCTTAAATGTATGTGGTTTAAAGAGAAATAGATGATGAATTTTTTGTAAAATTTTTCGTTATTTTCTTGCCACTATCACTTACTTTCGCCTTCAAAGCTGGACTACATACTGAATATGTTGAGAGAATGATGTTGGAAATTGGCTTTGCCTGACAGATCACCGTTGTGATTATAATTACAGGGCAATCTTCCTTTACATTTTTGGTTGAATTGCTTCGAAGCTGCAAACATTCTCATTCCTTAGCAATGTCATTGCTAATGGAGATAATTTGCTGCTTTCAGATTTCTTCTCTATTGATTCTTCCGTTCAGTTTTTTTCAACAAAAAGTTATCGATTTATTCAGAACAATTAAAATAATCTCAAAGTTTAGGCAAAGTAGAAGAGCAATTTAAACAAATCAGTGCAGAAGATGGCGTAATAAGTGGTTTATTGAAATTGGTAATTTCAACCTGTCAAAGACGCAAAGACAAGTTATTAATTTGTTCTAACCTTCTCTTAAAATAACCATGTCAATTCCAACCATTATTTGAGAAAAATAAAAAACAGAACTTGTAACTGCAAATGCCATGGAGTTACAATGACTTCAATTCTTCTAAAATCACGTTCAGCATCATGCAAAAATGCTTACAGCTGCAAAATACAGAGCGAATCTAACTGTACAGGTTTTTTCAAGGTCAGAAGTTCTTTCAGATAAATATATAACTTATCTACCTCTACGTTTTCTTCATACTTCTTACATCCAAATGCTTCTTTCAATGTAGTGTAAACCCACCAAAATTTGGATTCAGTAACGTATACAACATTCTCTATCTGATGTAACATAAAGAACAACCTTCCCAAACTATGAATACGTCCATTTCAATTCACTACCTTGCATTATGCTCAACAGCCATCTGTTGCGGAGGCATGGACTTATTATGCTCCCTAATGCCTCTCACCAGCTTCGAACTTTTTGTTGCGGCAATTCATTATAGTGTGACCCTTTCTCTTGCAGAAGTTGCAGAAAAGGACCGGCTTGTTATGTACCTCTTCTTCTTGTCTCTTCCTCTGTGATCCCGGACTTTTCATGCAGCAGTTCCTTGATCCAGAATTATTAGTGTGCCGAATGTATCCATATTTTGAGTATACAGGATGTGAAGGTTCACCTGACTTGTTTTGGCTGCGGTATTCGTCTTCGAATCTTATTTGATCCATAAGCTTCCTGAAAGAAAGATACTCCTCACGCATCAAATTGATGCAAAAATCCCGCCATGAAGGAGGCAACTTGGCAATTATTGTACTGACATGAAAGTTGTCATCCAAAGACATTCCAGAGGCGACGATAGAGTCGGCAATGGTATTAATTTCACGAACTTGATCTAGAACTGATTTTTCATCAACAATCTGAAATTCAATGTACTTCTTCACTAGAGATCTCTTTGTTTCAGATTCTTCATGAAGATAGACTGACTTGAGTTCTTCCCATAGTTCTTTAGCACTCTGGGAATTCTTTGAATATCGATAATAAAGAGAATCAGATAGAGAGCTCAAAATGCTGTGGCGACATATGTGATCATCATTAAGCCACTTGCTCTCAGTAGCTTTTACTAAATCAATATCGTAAGCACTAGATTCTTTAGATACAGAAACACTTGAACGTGGGTCAGTGAGCACATAACCAACATTTAATTGTTTAAGAAACAATTCCATCTTTTTTGCCCACAACCGGTAATTCTTTCCATCAAAACGACCGAGCTCAATGATGGTCTGGTGACTCTGGTCACGATTAAGAGCTTTTGTGCTGGGGACTTGATTTTGTTCACTATCAGCACTCACTTGACTAGAAACTTGATGGCTTTGTTCACCATTAACCATTGCTTGAGAAACTTGATGACTTTGTATACCGTTAGCAGCCACTTGGAAAGAGATTTGTTCACCATGAGAAGTCATATGAGTAGAGACTTGCCAATTTTGTTCATCTTTCAGCACTGAACTAGAAATATTCAGATTTTGCTGATCAGAAAGGTCAGACCTGCAGAGCATTGAATAGTTTTCTAACACAATCTCAAACTTCCCAGTGTTACTCTTATATAGGTAATCATATATAGTCAATAGACAGCATGAAAATTTTTAAGTACTTTGTGTTATGCAGTTCCCCATCAACATAAGATTTAATAGTTCAAAGAACAATTTGATTAGCTATAAATTCCACCATTCAGTCTCACCTCAGTTTTGACTGCATTTTTTTAACAGCTTCATCAATTGCAGGCACATTGTTCCTAAAAACCGACCATTGTTCCGTTGTGAAGTTAATTCCTGAAAATACAATGACAGAAAGAAGCTTTTACCAACAAACCAAAAAATAAACAAAGATAAATTCCAAAACAGATACGGGTAGCAGGAATCCTCATATCATCAGCAGTTAATGAAGACAGCACAAGAAAATTGTAACCAGAGCGATTCCAGGATGATATTAGCAAAAACAAATGAAATCCTCAAGACAGTGGACATGAACGTGTAGAAATAAGGATGAAGTGGAAAAGTACTAGAACTAACAACGCATGTCAATCAACCATCTATTTCAACTAATACTTTTCTGCAAGATTACCTACGGATATGATGTCTTTTCTTGCACAAACAATCATCTTGCATAAGCAATAGTTCATTGGCCATAATACTTAACATATAATTAACATTGTAAATCTGCCACATAATTTCTTCAAAGGTTAAGATTTAAGAATATTGCTTTATTGATAGTACATAACAGTAAATAACTAATATTACAGCCTAAGGGATGCAAAGGAAATGCAGGGAGCTACCGTACTAAAAAAAGCATAGTGGTACCTCTGAAAGAAGATTGCTGTACTCCACCTCCATCAAAGAATTCCCGGATTGACACAAAGTTCTTCCCTCTAAATCCTCGAACAAACACCTTTCTTTTGTTTGACAACTGAAATTAACAACAATTTCCAGAAACAAATCATAGGATTGAAACATAAGGCATATACAGTTGTTCATTCCACTGCCAAGAGTAAACAAATTAAGCTAGTTAACTATTTCACACTCAGATTAAAAAAAGAATTGATATTGATAATCTCATTTCACCTCTAAACCCAGTTTCGATCAGTGACTTACAGACCAAAAGTTGCGAACTTGAACTAAACAAACTACGGAAGTTGAATATTTACAACATTTTCAACAAAACCAGAGATAAAGAAATCAACTTTATCATATAACAATCAAGAGAAATAAGAGTTCCACATTAACTAATCACTATTGCTAATCACATTTTCACTCTCAACCAAATTTCCATAAACTATTTCCTAAGCTAAAGTTGACAAGTTGAACTAAACTACCAACAAAAATCCAATCTTTTTAACCTTCATAGCAAAACCAAATGAAATGGAAACCAACTTTATCGTGAAACAAGTAAGAAGATAAACCCCTTCGGTGTTTTCACCTTACAAATAACACGGCTTTGTTTGTTTCCAGTATCAATCTGTGGAAGTGCCGCGTGTGCATTCACTGGAGTTTCACTACAATCTTCCACGTTGAGCAAATAAGACTCAATAACACTTCTCACTAATTTCTTATGGATTATGTGAGACAAGTCAAAACCCAGTTGGCGTGAGGCTTCAAGTCGGACCTCGAATTCGGTAGTACTTACAAGGTCTGAAGTTTTTAGTATTTTGATCACTGTATCTTCGATTTTCTTGCGTTTTTCAAGTTCCATTGTTGGTAATAGAGTTTGGTTGGGATAAAAAAGCGGTTTGAATTGGCAGAGGTGTTTGTGATTATGCTGCCCAATGTAGAATGATGTATGCAGAAAGAAAAACAAGTAAATGAAGATACCGCCCAGATTTCCAATCCCACTTCAGTGCTTCCCCGATTTCGTTACTCATTTTTACAAAGAAATAAAATTAGTAATATATTTTTTTTTTAAAAAAAAGATATTGTACGAAATTTTTATATTTATATTTTTTAACGAGAAAAGGACAGGAACAACCAATACTAAACATTTGATCCAAGATATATGAGCCCAAGCCCAAAATAAGATCTATTGTAGAAAATTTTAAAAAAATAAATGCATATTTAAAAATAAATATTGTAAAAATATTTTAAAAATTAATTATAAAAGTAATTAATTTAAAATTTTGGATTATAATAATAATTAAATATATACATTTATATAGGATTTTGGGAGATCCATAAGATTGGATTAGATACTAAATATCCACATTTCTAATATGTAGTATTGTAAACAAGTTGAGTTGAGATAAATTTTATAATATTTAAATTTAAATTATTTAAAATTTTATGAGTTTGAGTTCTTAGTTAAGTTTATATTGAACTCAAAATTTTATTAAGTCTAAGTCGGTTAAAGTTTATAAGCTAACAATTCTGTTCACGAGTTTGAAATGGATATTTTAAACGAGTATGTTTACTAGTTTAATACAAATTTATTAAACAAGTTTAATAAATGAACATGTTCGTGAGTTTATTACAAACTTAATAAACTATCTTGTCATAAGTTTGAATAAACATGTTCATAAACTTAATTATACACCAAATCATTTACGAAAATTATCAACTATTACCGAGCAAAACATTAAAAAAAAAAAGCTCCACTCATTTACACTCATAATGAGAGGGGAAATTGTTTTTTTTTTTTGAAATCACAAGGCTCAATTGGTATTAAATACACAAATCAACTGTCAAAACAACAACAATATAATTCGGAGTTGAAGTCCCCAACAATAGTGATCCGGAAAGGAACTCACGGCCCAAGCAAGGACATGGGGAAGTTGTTAGATATCCAAGTTAATTTTTTTTTTTGGTGAAGGATATCCAAGTTAATGTAATAAGAATGTATTGTAGTTTTTGAAATTTACCTCAATACACATTATTTATATCTCTCTTCCTTGTTCGCACTCTGAAATCAGCAATGGAGCCCAAAACACAACTCCTCTTTCTCACCCTCTCCTTCACATTCACTCTCTCGACTTCATTCCAACTCCAAACCCTAACTCTCAACCCACTCCCTTCTAAGCCAACTCTCCAACTCCAATCCCAACTAAACTCCCTACACCACCCGGATTCCTACTTGAACATTTCCACCCTCTCCCTAGATTTACATCACATAGACGCACTCTCTTCCAACAAAACTCCCCAACAACTCTTCCACCTCAGGCTCCAACGCGACTCCTCCCGCGTATCCTCACTCATCCAACTGGCAGCTACTCCTCCACGCTCCGGATTTAGCAGCTCAGTGATCTCCGGACTGGCTCAAGGGTCGGGCGAGTACTTCACGAGGCTGGGAGTGGGGACACCAGCTAGATATGTTTACATGGTACTGGATACTGGAAGCGACATCGTGTGGGTTCAGTGTGAGCCCTGTAAGAAATGTTATTCTCAGACAGATCCAGTGTTTGAGCCAGCTAAGTCCAAAACATTTTCTACTATCCCCTGTGCCTCCCCATTGTGTCGCGCACTTGACTCTCCTGGCTGTAACACTAAACAGCAGACTTGTCTTTACCAAGTCTCCTACGGAGATGGCTCTTTCACTGTCGGACGATTCTCCACCGAAACTCTCACCTTTCGGCGCGTCAGAGTTGGGCGCGTGGCACTCGGTTGTGGTCAAGATAACGAGGGGTTGTTTGTCGGTGCTGCCGGTTTGTTAGGCCTTGGGAGAGGGAAACTGTCTTTTCCAACTCAAACCGGTCGGCGCTTCAACCGGAAATTCTCATATTGTTTAGTAGACCGCTCTGCTTCTTCAAAACCCTCCTCCATGCTTTTTGGTGACTCCGCGGTTTCTCGAACCGCTCGCTTCACTCCTCTGCTTACCAATCCAAAGATGGATACTTTTTACTACGTGGAATTAGTAGGAATTAGCGTGGGTGGGAGAAGAGTTCCTGGAATCAGCGCAAAGTTGTTTAAGTTGGACGAGACAGGGAACGGTGGGGTAATAATAGACTCGGGAACTTCGGTCACAAGATTAACTACTCCTGCTTATGTTGCACTTCGTAATGCATTCCGTGCTGGAGCTACGAACTTGAGGAGAGCTGGTGATTTTTCTTTGTTCGACACGTGCTTTGATTTGGCCGGGAAAACCGAAGTTAAGGTTCCCACACTGGTTTTACACTTCCGGGGCGCGGACGTCTCATTGCCTGCTTCGAATTATTTGATTCCAGTGGATAGTGATGGAACCTTTTGCTTCGCATTTGCCGAGACTATGAGTGGGTTGTCCATTATTGGAAACATTCAGCAACAGGGTTTCCGAGTTGTCTATGATTTGGCTGCATCTCGGGTCGGCTTTTCCCCGCGTGCTTGCTAATCTTACTTTACTTTTGGTAAGGGATGATCATGCTTTTGATCACTTTGTTTTTATGTAAGAAAAGTTAACAACGTTTATGGTGGTGGAAGAATGAAGTGGAATTTGGGAAATGTAGTTTGTTAAAATGAGAATTGCGAATCTAATACGGAGGGGAAAATGATTAATATTTATAAACTGAAATTTGAGCTTGAATTGATGTATGTATGGATAGGGATTGTTGTGAAGTTAGTGGTAGAATTAGATGCTGATGGTGATATATAGTTGTAGGCAATTTTGGTTCGAGAATGAAACCTGTTCATTTGCGGCAAAAGATGAAATTCGGGAAAGTCCTGGAAATGGAATTGTTTGGCAAGGATTAAGTGAACGGCGGAAGTGGACATTTTTCCGGGTTGTGTTTTCATTGAAATGGTAGATTTGGACATTTCCGTACCGTCCGGCATTTAGCAGTACAGGTGAGGTGTAGCACATGCATCTTTCGTGTGAAAGAAACAAAAGATGGGTTAATTCCAAATCTTGTGGACCCGCACCGCACCGCACCGCACCAAACCATTTTTCTGTCTAATAAATTCTGTTTCTTCCACATCACAATCCTTTCGACGCATTAAACTCGTACCAAATTGGACAGATAAATCAAATGATTTAGCAGTGAACAGAGAAATCAGAATGGCACAACCATGTGATTTACATGTAATGCCCATATTCGCACATGCAGCAGGGAAAAGGATGTAAACACCATTATAAACGTTTTTAATTATACCAATCTAAACAATTTTCTCAAATATTATAATCTCTAAAATTATCCCTAATATACCAATATATATAACATTGTTATCAAACATCTTTCTTCTCTTATTCTCAAATAATCATAGTTTACTTCTTTGTTTTAAAAAATCAAACCAAATACCCAAAACTTCACTGTTCTCTTACAACAATCCTGATAATCCAAATCTCTTTCCCATTTTTTATTAATTAACTAGTGAAAGAGCGACGCAAACAAAGATGAGCAAACATTTTGGAGCAAAATAGTGAAAGAAATCAAATAAAGCTTCGTGTTTTTGTACATATATTGTGGAGAAGATTGATGCTCAACCGAGATGAGAAAAAAAGAATTACTCAATCGAGCCTCACTATTCTGAATGTTGTTTCAATAATTTGATAAATTTTATTATGTTAATTTATTATGTTATTGAGATACAATTTAGTGATTATAAATTATAGGTTAATGAAGATTTTTGTGTTTAGGGTTTATATTCATTTCTAATATGGTAATTGATTATAGAGGTTCATTGGATTTAGTGAGGAAACATTGCAATCTTTACTGTGATTGAAATTTTAAAGAAAGTAATAGTATATTTATGACTGTAAATTAAAAAAGAAATTGTTTGTGGATATTTAATTTGTTCAATTTTAATTTTATATTATCTATAAAATTCAGTAGGATAAGAAGAGTGTTTAATGTGATACTCTCATATTCAAAATCACCCCAAGATGATTATTATTACGGTAGTTCAAAATATATTAATTATAAGTTTTCTTGTTTTTTTTTTATTAAAAAAACAGCACATAACAGTTTGAGAATAAAAAAATAATAATTTATGGTTATTCGAAAGTTGAAAACTAAATTGGTGTACAGCCTTCACACGGAAGTCGACACAAAGAATCAAACGACCACTATTGCAACCAAATGATGCGAGTTCTCTTTGGACAACAAACGGCAAGTCGTTTAATCAGCTTGCGGTAGTCTTTAGCGCAAATGCATCTTTTGACTTTGTAGTTTTGTGTTGTTCTAATTTGATGTTGTTGTTTGAAACACACAGACCTTTGTTATGTATGAACTAAACACTTCTCCATAACAATGATGGCACAGATAAATCCATGTTTTAAGCATCAGAGATTGATTGTTCTCTCTTTTCAATATAAATCTTAATACATAAATCTTATTAGCTTAGCGTATAGCATAAACCAAAAGGCCAAGATGTTTAATGGATCCACCAAACTCTACGAAAAAGTATGGTATAATTGGCACCACAAAACCAAAACAGCTAACCACCAACACAAAAGTTGATCAACTATAATAAAATACACTGTTTAATTATCATTATTATTCCACCTAATCTTAATTGTTCTCTTCTAAACCCTCTGATTTTCATCAAGTGTTGCTGCACGTTCTTCTCTCTCTCTCTTCAAGCAAACAAAATACCTTCAAAAACATCCTTTTTTTTCACAAAAGTTTCGATTTTTCTCTGTTTTAGCATTCCACCTTGAAAGAAATCCCACCTTTGTATAGTAAAACAAATTTAGTTTGATGGGGTTTTAAGTAGTAGAAACAAGAAGTGATAGGTTGGAGAAAGTTACAAGTCTGTGAAGTGTGTAGGGTATAGTTATTGTTTGGTTTTGTATGAATGGAATTGGATAGCATTGAACGTGTTCCATCCTCAGATTTCATAAGTGAGGATGAGATCCATAATATCCACCTCAATCAGTTCCCTACTATTTCAAAGCCTCATTCTGTTATCAGCAGTAGTCATAATAATAGCAATAGTGGTGTGTCTCAAGGGATTCACACTACTAGTGTTCATGAACTTCTTGAGTGTCCTGTTTGTACCAATTCTATGTACCCTCCTATTCACCAGGTTGTTTTTTTTTGTTGCAATTTTTTGTTGGGTTGTTTTGATCTGGCCTTTTTTGATCTGGGTTGGATTGTTTAGTTTGTGGCTTTGCTTGAGTTTGTGAATAAATTTCATGGCTTTTGATTGTGTAATTGAGGTTGATTGAAAGGGGTTTGAAAAGAAGGTTGTGATTTGTGTGAATTGGTAAAATGCATATTCAGTTAAGATTTCTCCGTGTCATTTTTGGCCTTTTCAATTACATTTTCAGACATGAAATAGGCAACAGTTTCTTTACTTGGCATCATCGGGTTTCATATTTCTTGTTATATCTCAGCTGAAATTCGTATACTCGAAACCTGAGCCGTAACAAGTGTGAATAAATATTGTGGCATTGAGTTAATAAGTTTTGTTATGTTCGTTCAGGAAGGCAATTATATGGATATTGTTACTTTAAATTTTGCAGCATTCTTATTGATCTGCTCTATGTGAAACTGGAATTAGTGGGCACACACTTTCAATGCTTTAAACATCATTATTTTGTAGCATATTGATATTTTGTTTTTCCTGGGGGTGTCATTGATTTGAAGTAAGTTAATTCATTGGCTATTTTGTTCATGAGCAGCTTAGTTTCATGTACTCACTGTATTTCATGTTTCATGCAGTGTCACAATGGCCACACACTTTGTTCAACTTGTAAAAGTAGGGTGCAGAATCGATGTCCTACTTGTAGACAGGAACTTGGTGAAATTAGATGCCTAGCTTTGGAGAAAGTAGCTGAATCACTTGAACTGCCTTGCAAATACATGTCAATTGGATGTCCAGATATTTTTCCATATTACAGCAAACTCAAACACGAGTCCTTGTGTAACTTTAGACCATATAATTGTCCTTATGCTGGATCAGATTGTGCAGTAGTTGGGGATATCTCATTCCTTGTTGCTCACCTGAGAGATGATCACAAAGTGGACATGCATTCAGGGTGCACTTTCAACCACCGATACGTGAAATCTAATCCTCGTGAAGTAGAAAATGCTACTTGGATGTTAACGGTATGGATTCTAATCATCATACCATGACTATCTTATTTTGATTCATATTGAGTATGGAAATGTAATCATTATAAGGTTGAGGGTTGCTAGCAACACTCTATTTTACTCTCTTTTATTCATACTCTAATCAAACTTTGACTCAAGACGAGAGATGACGCAAAAGAAAGCGCACATAGTTTTCTCCTACAAGATTTATCTAAATGTTGGGTTGTTTGCGTAGTCATTATAAGAATTATGTAAATGCTGGTCATTCTATGTAACCAATCCGAGCATGTCAACGAGATAGAAATAGTATTGCATTGTTTATCATGATATATTATGTACTGAATTACCCTTTGAATGATGAATCTTTAGGTTTTTCACTGTTTTGGCCAGTATTTCTGCCTCCATTTTGAAGCTTTCCAGCTAGGAATGGCCCCCGTTTACATGGCATTCCTTCGTTTTATGGGTGACGATACAGAAGCAAGAAAGTACAGCTATAGCTTGGAGGTCGGAGGATTTGGTCGCAAACTCATCTGGGAAGGAGTCCCACGAGGCATAAGAGACAGTCATCGGAAAGTCAGGGACAGCCACGACGGCCTCATCATACAGCGTAACTTGGCTCTTTTCTTTTCCGGAGGAGATAAGAAAGAGCTAAAGCTGAGAGTTACAGGGAGGATATGGAAAGAACAACAGAATCCTGAAGGTGGAGCATGCATACCTAACCTTTGTAGTTAGGGGTCTCGGTTTAGCTTGTTCTTCCAATATCCTGCGTGTTTTTTATTTCTTGTGATATTGTACTCTACTCTAAAAGATTCTCAAATATGAATACTGGAGAGATAAGCTCTCGTAAATTCTCAATATCATCTTGTAGAAATGATGGCCAGTCTCCTGTTTGCCACATAATTTGACATTTCTACACTAACCAGAAGCAAAAGCAAGCAAGCCTCTATATCAATTCTATTAAAAAGAAGATGCTGTTTAAAACAGTAGCAAATGTGATCAAGTACTGCACACTAATATACCAGAGCAGAAACGGTGTCGTTTAAAACAGTTCACATCCTGATAAACCCAAGTCTTTAACCTGGGAGGTTTTAGCAATGTCTTAACAACACACAAAATCTCTCTCCCTCTCTCCTTCCCAATGGAACTTCTCATTATTCCATCCTCAAAAACCCGTCCTATTCTCCCTATCACTTCATTTTTCACTCCTAAATTCTCCTCCAGTACAACAACCAACTTAAAGTTCCAAACTTTCGCTTCCAAACCATTAACAACTCCATCACTTCCTTTTTATATACGCTTCTCCACCACAACACGTGTCACTCTCTCTGTTTCAGCTCATTTTGGTGGGCCAACAAAGCGCAGAAACTCTCTGCGTAAAAAGCTCGTTGATGATACTCAGGTGCGTCAAAGAAACTCCATTTCTTTAAAGCCCAGTACTGAGTTTGATAATCCAGTTGGGAATTTTGATAATGCTAGTGATTGTAAAGAGAATTTGAATTTTGATGATGTAAAGTTAGGTTCTTTGAGTGAATTTGTTGAATTGGATGGTGTGAATGTGTCGAATTCAGAATCCGAGAAATTGGGTGAGTCTGTTTTGTTGAGTAAGTTGGAGAATTGGGCTGATCAGTATAAGAAAGATGCTGAATATTGGGGTGTCGGAACTAATCATATATTTACTGTTTTTACTGCTTCTGAAGGGAATGTTAAGCGAGTTTTGGTTAATGAGGAGGAGATTCGAAGCAGAATGCGAGTTAAGGAGGGAGAATTTGAGGATTTAAATGATGTAAATTCGAAGATTTTATTTGCTAAAAGTTTAGCTAGAGAGATGGAAATGAGGGGGAATGTGATTCCAAGGAATAGTTCTGTGGCGAAGTTTGTTGCTTTGGATAAGAAGTCTGATTTTGTTAGCTCGATTCAAAGTGTTGTTCTTCGTCCTGATTTTATCCCTGCTGCCACAAGCGTGGGGAAGTTGGTTCTCTATAGCCTGGTGGCGATTTGGGCAGTGAAGAAATTGTTTACCTTTGGGAAGAAGGAAGAGCGATTAACCCCACTGGAAAAGGATATGGTGAGGAGGAAGCTGAAGTCTAGAATGCAGAAAGAAAGCTCGGAGAAAGGTAGTGTGGAAGTAGCTCCTGTGGAACCTCTGATGGTGTCAATTGAAAAGCCAAAGCTGGATAAGCAAGAACTCATGAAAAATATACTTGAAGCACAGGCTACAAAGGACAAACTGGTGCCTGCAAATCCCTCCAATTCCCCAATTAATAAAGATACAGAATTTGATGTTAAAGTTCAAAAAATTAAAGAGATGGCAAGGGAAGTCCGGGAGATGGAAAATGGACAAACCGTGGATGTTGCGGATAGAGAAGAAAAACTGTCTGGGAAAGAGGATTCATCAACTATGGGGCAAGTGGTTGATGTGCAAGGTAAAGACGTCCAGAATTTTCCTAATGGCATCAGAATTGAACATTCAGGTGAAGAAAACCTCATGGATGAAATAGGATTGAGGAATTCTTTTGGCGAAGGAGAAAGTGATGAAACTGATCATTCTGATGAGGCGTTAGACCAAGAGAACTCACTTATGCAAGAATCTATCGATTCACTTGCAGAATGTTTGGAAGACAATCTAAATATTGCTAAAGAATTCACTCCTTCCTCTGACAAGCTTGATGATGAATCTCGTGTTTTGAAGAATGAGTCAACTACAAAGAAATCAAAAGTCATACGGTCTGTTGAAGCAGCAAGAGAGTTCCTTGCGAAGAAAGGAGATACCTTGATGGAAAATAAGCAAGGCCGTAAAGTATTTAATGGGAAAGCAAATCACAAAACGAATATCAATGGAAATGGAGTTAAACCTATTACTCCAGGCAGCATGCTAGATTCTTTACCTGTTGTGGACACTTGTGAAGATAGCGTTCAAACCAAGAAAAATTATGTGCCAGCCAAGAATGAAAATTTAAAAGATTCTGTTGCAGGGAATGTAGTAGATGACCCTTCCAAGTCTTCAAACTACGTCAATGGCAGCAAAGAAGAATTAAGCCAGCCAACAAAGACGGGGAAATGGATTGACAATTTTCATGAAGTTGAACCCATACTTAAGAAGATGGGGGAAGGATTCAAAGACAATTACAGAATAGCTAGAGAATTCGTAAATCAACAGGAGATCACAGGAAATGAAATGAAATTGCTTGACTACACTAATGATGATAGCGAGTTTGATTGGATGAAAGACGATGAACTAAGAGAAATTGTTTTTCAAGTTCGAGATAATGAGTTGTCTGGTCGAGAACCATTTCATCTTATGGATGCTGAAGATAAGCAGAAATTTTTCAAAGGTCTGGAGAAGAAAGTCGAGATAGAGAATAAAAAACTGGCCGAAGTACACAAATATCTTCATTCCAACATAGAGAATCTTGATTATGGTGCAGGTAATTAAGCAATACTGTCTTTTTTTCATTTTATTCTGCATGGTGAATGAAATAGAGCAAGAGAAACTTTTGTACTTGTTTCGCTTGCAACACGGCTTGCGTATTTGAACCTTTCTCAAAATCATAAAAAGTTACATGTTACTGAAACTTACGGATGTTTTGCTTATTTAGCTTTCACTAACGGTGCTAATGGAGTTTTTGATGCTTATTGTTCAGATGGTATCAGCATTTATGATCCTCCAGAAAAGGTTATACCCCGCTGGAAAGGGGCCCCTATAGACAAGAATCCTGAGTTCCTTGATGCCTTTCTTAACCAGCGGAATGCAATTTCTGCCAGAAATAAGGACGTAGCATACCCTGTGAATAAGGATGAACAGAAATCAACAGAATATTCAATGACTGATAAAGCTGTCAACACTAAAGCAGATTTTGCATTAAAAAAAAGTTCAAATAATAAGGATCCAAAGCGTTCTGAAACAGTTATAGAAGGAAGTGATGGTTCCGTTAGAGCTGGGAAAAAATCGGGCAAGGAGTTTTGGCAACACACAAAGAAGTGGTCTCGTGGTTTTTTGGAATCATATAATGCTGAGACGGACCCGGAAACTAAAGCTGTTATGAAGGATATTGGGAAGGATTTGGATCGATGGATCACAGAAGAAGAAATAAAGGAAGCTGCTGACCTGATGGACAAATTACCTGCAAGCAATAAGAAGTTTGTGGAAAACAAAATCAGCAAGTTAAAAAGAGAAATGGATTTGTTTGGACCCCAAGCTGTAGTTAGCAAGTACCGCGAATATGGTGATCAAAAGGAAGAAGATTATCTGTGGTGGTTAGATCTTCCACACATACTGGTAAGTTTGTAAAAAGAAACATGGACATTTTAATCTCTTGTTGCATGCAAATTTTGTTACCCTACAAATGTGGTATTTTATCATTAGATGCATGATTAATTACTGAAGAACTGTAATTGAATGTTTCAGTGCATTGAATTGTACATAACCGAAGGTGAGGAGCAGAGAATAGGATTTTATTCCCTGGAGATGGCTGCAGATCTTGAATTGGAACCAAAACCAAGCCATGTGATTGCTTTTGAGGATGCCGGTGACTGCAAAAACCTTTGTTACATTATCCAGGCGCACATGGAGATGCTAGGAATAGGTCATGCCTTTGTTGTTCCAAGGCCACCCAAGGTAAAGTTTTTTCTTTTTAAATACTTTTCCACAGTATACAGAGTTTTATGATTAATAGTTTTCGGCGTAGTTCCATGTATAGAGATTGTGGAGAATCAGAAATCAACTTGTTTACATTTTCTTGATTGTTGGAGATGGAACTAACCATGGTTTATATCAAGTAGGAAGCATTCCGGGAAGCGAAAGCAAATGGTTTTAGCGTAACAGTGATCAGGAAAGGAGAGGTGAGCATGAATATAGACCAGACGTTGGAAGAAGTGGAGGAAGAAATAGAAGAGATAGGAAGCAAGATATACCATGAGAAGCTTATGAGGGAACGCTCAGTTGATATAAACTCATTGATGAAGGGTGTTTTTGGTGACACCAAGAGAAACAGGTACGTACCTTCAATCGTGGGCAGGAATGGCCTAATGGCTTTTGCTTCGTTAAAAATGTCTGAATTTCTTTTTCTTTTTATTTTGTAGTAAAAGGGTACTGAAGAAGCCTAAGAAGAAATAAGGATCGTTTGACACTTCACAATCAAAGAAGGTTTCGATAGTTCAGACGATGCTTACAGGGTTCTTCACCGTCCAAGTGAAGTAGCAATCAGAAAAAATATATGACTGAGAAGGCCAGGGTTATATCAACATTTCGCAAGAGAATGTCAGAAATCTGCAGATTTTGCTGCCAACTTTGTCATGTTGTGTAGATCGTAAGATGCTTTGTTATAGTAAAACAGTGATATTTATACGAATGACAACAGAAGAACAAGTAATTCAGTTACTGGTATATGGAGGGAGCACTTAAAACTGACTCTATAACTTTTTCTTTTTCACAAAACTCACTCCATAATTAATTTAAAGCTAGACAGTACGAGTATCTAAAACAATGCAATTTGAAAGCAACCCCAATTCCCGGGCTTCGATTATGCAACTCTTCAAGTAAGAATATTAGGTCGCCGCAGCATTAGCTCTTTTCACATTCCTGTAAAGGAAATTGTTAATTATTGGAAACCATCCCAAAATATGAGGTAGTATAATACTTCAAAAATATCACCATACAGTATTTTCAGAATCCAAACCCACTCAACACTCACAGAAACAAACACAAACTAATGCTTCAAGAAATGGCCTTATGAATATAGTAGTCAGGAACTATCACCACTGAAAAGAATGTACTAATTGTCAAACTAAGGAAATCCTTGGTTATGTAATGTTTATGAACAATTGAAGACCCTGTCATCTATGCAAATACTTAGATCTGTACCCACGCTATCCTCAGAAACTTCCATCAAGGCAGGTTTCCTGCGATCTCATCCAGGCAACAGTCCATAATAAGCGAAAGTGCATCCAGGAATGCAGTTTCACTTGATCCAGGAAGCACATATTCCAGTGCTTCTTGGACCATCTCCTCAATTAAGGACTCCTCCTTTAAGTTCTCTCTACACATTATACTTCCAATGGCAAAAGGAGTTAAACCCCTCTCCACCCCTTTCTTCAAGAGCATCGTAGAGATGTGAAGTGTGCGTGCGCATTCAATTGGAACATCCCATCCATGGAACTTAAGAAGAGCAATATCCTCTTCGGAATCAAGTGATCTGATGTAGTCAATGGTCTCAGAGTCATAAGACTGACGAGCTTGAGGCCAGTAGAGCCATTCAAATGTGCAATCTTCAAACTGCAAGGAAATAATAGATTAGTGCTTGTGCAACAAAAGTTGATAATAAAAATGTTAAGTGAAATAAGCTAAAAAAACAACAGGGGACAGATTAATTACACTTTCAGGTAAGCAGTAACCATGATCAATTGGAATTAGCAGAGTCTGGCCATTATCTGCATCTTTGCTCAACAAAATGTTACCAGCATGTCTATCAGCATTAGCCAGTCTTATATCCAACACAGAGATTTTGTGAACTTCCTTCACAGGGAATGACCCAGGCCCCATATCCTCACAACTACCATGGTTTTCCATGAACTTCTGCAAGGAACCAATCTTGAGCTTTACAGAACCTTGATGATTAAATCCTTTATGCAAGCACTTGACAATAGCAGTAGGTGGGACTCCAGCAAAACCCTTCTCATCATCACCCAATGCACGTCGACAATATTTTGGGTGATCAAGAATGTAAGCCGCAACTTCCCTAAAAGCACCTTCCCCAACTCTTGTACCTTTCTTTAACCCTTCACCGTCAGAAGACACTGGTAGGTTTCTAGGG
Organism: Breynia disticha f. nivosa; assembly: GCA_948193385.1. Lineage (NCBI taxonomy): Eukaryota > Viridiplantae > Streptophyta > Magnoliopsida > Malpighiales > Phyllanthaceae > Breynia > Breynia disticha. Next base: position 25,808 of record CANYCX013913110.1, read on the forward strand.
TTGTTCACAGCCATTGGTTCTTCATCAATTGGCTTAAACACAGAAACAAACTTCTGTCCAGAAGAATCCTGCATAAAATAAGCCCCTCCAGTTCCCTCCATTGACCTGATTGGATCAAACCCTGCATCTAATCCATCAGCACTAGCATGAACCATATCCCATACAACAGAAGGAAGATCAATTTCAGCGTTACCAACAATTGGCTCTAACAAACAGTCCCTATCAGAAGGCTTTCTTGGTATTATCTGTCTGTCAACTTCATAATTTCTCCCATCATTCACCTTATCTAAATCGTATGATCTCCTAACATTCTCTCCATCCTGCGATTTTGGTGCCACAATGGACAGCTCAAAATTTTTCTCAACAGGCTTAGACCTAACTTTTGCTGATTTTCTCACAAGCAAATGAATCACTGCCTCGTTACGATATTCACAAATGTCATTAATAAGCCTTTGATCCTCAAGCTGCTCACCGTCGCAAACAACTTCCTGGTCATCAATTTCATCAAACTCCTTCTCCTTTTTTGCAACCTGTTGCTTCACATACCCAACATCTCTTCCTCTCTCCACATAAAATGTAAACTCCTTCCCACTTGCAGTCTTAACCTTTATAACCTGAAGATCGGAAAGCCTAAGCACTAAATGCAACACATTCCCATCTGTAATCCCATAATCACGCACAAGTGAATTACTCCGGGACAATTCCCTACCACCGCACACCAATTTCTGATTCTTCACAACAAACCCTTTAAAAGATTGAATCCGCAATTTTACAGACTCAATAGAATCAGACTCCCGAACACGCAGTGGGACCATCGAATCCCCCAGCGACAAATAGACCAAAATGCATTCATCAGGACACAGAGGCGGAGGGGCATTTGTGTAATTCGGGGAAAGCGCGGGATCGCCATGAACGGGAGGACTAACAGCTAGACCTGCCGACATCTTTTTCCCTTTTTTTTTACTCCTAACAAACAATTCTTACAAACTCCTAATTTTTTACAAATTTTTCAAACATACAAAATAACTATTACAATCTAAACAAATTCAGAGCCATGAAAATCCCTAATTAACAATCTATAATTGGATTTTCGGAGCTCAAAGACGAAGTCTTAGGTTACAACGTCATTGAGAAAAAGCAGGGTTTGAATCGACTATAAACGACAAAAACAGAACGAGGCGATTCTTACCGGATGGGAGAGAAGAAGCAGACTGAATAAGCGATAAATTGAAACGTCGGAGCCAGGAAATGAAGCGTAGGCACGACGATTTTAATATATTTGTTGGTATGGTCCGTTAAATGGTGGAATGAGAACACGTACAGCCACCAGGAACTTATACGATTTGAAAATACGAGTTGGATGGGAATGTTGACGAAATGATGCGTTGGTTAAACGAATGAAGAAATGACACGTATAAATGGTTGGAGTCGGCTCCAAGGTTTTGTCTTATCACCATGGTTTTGTGCTTTGCTGTAGTGTCATTGATGACACTATCTCCACGCGTTTTTGGCTTCAAACCAACATTACATTATTCGCATATTCTTTTTTGACTTTTAATCATTGTTTTAAAATTCGTGCGATTATTAGTTTAACCACTATATTATTAATTAAATTGGATAAAAAAATTACATAAAGGTATTATTAAATATAATAATTTAAAATAAAATTATTATTAAATATTATTAAAATTATGTAAATCGGTCTTCCTAAACAAATTTCTATCTAATAGTCAGGCTCTCAACCAAATTTATTGATCGATCAACTAAGTTTTCGCACTGACTACGCAGATTAATAAGTTTTATTAAATTTAATGCATATTAAATTTTTAATTTTTAATGTAAATCTATACCAATTCATTGGCTGAGTCATTGAATTTTTTATCCTCTCAACTCAATCCAAGTTTTATAATAGTACGAGTATGTGTCGGTGAGTTTATGGTATTATTAGTTTGAACACATTTGTGACAATAATCAACCGTTATTTGGTTTGGAACAATGTAAAGTAGTTTTGTTGTCATTTTGGTGACTTTGTCTTGTCAATGCAAAAGTGGCACCATCTTCTACCTTTAGGCCAAGCCCTGCCACTAGATCTAGACAGCACCAACGACCAAAGAACGCTGTTTCCACTTTTGGGATGTTTCCTTAAAAAACTTGCGCTATAATTTTACGGATTCTGGAGTATATATACTCATTAAATAAATAAAAATAATATTATAAAAATATATAATCATTATATAATATTATTAATAATTTAAAAATTATATAACAATTTCTAACTGATTTAACTCTCGTTTGATTAACAAAGAAACGACAAAGCGTCCAAACCCAAGGTCTGGAATAAATACAGGAACATAAATCTCCACCAAAATTCGCCACGAGATGGAGGAAACCGGAGGAGGAAAAATAAGATCATTAATTGAAAAGGCCACCAATTCCACCTCACCAGAAATCGATCCCCGAATCCTCAGAGCAATCAAAACTCTCGTCCGATTCTCCGATTCCGAACTTCGACTCGCCTCTCTAACCCTCATGGACCTCATGAAACGCGACCACGCCCAGGTTTTCATTGCCTTAACTTCTCCTTTCATTTCAATTTTTTCATATTAATCAGATAAATTGTTGCTTTCAGGTTCGCTATTTATCCTTCCTCATTATTGATGAATTATTTATGCGCTCCAAGCTTTTTAGAACCCTAATTGTCGAGAATTTCGATCAGTTGTTGAGTTTGAGTATAGGGTTTAGGAGAAACTTACCGTTACCGGCCCCACCTGCGATTGCTTCTCGTTTGAGAAGTAAGGCAATTGAGTGTTTGGAGAAGTGGAATGTTTCTTATGGGGTGTATTATAGGCAAATTAGGTTGGGGTTTGATTATTTGAAGAATACTTTGCGGTTTCAGTTCCCGAATCTTCAGGCCAATGCTGCACGCTTGAGGACTGAGAGGATGGAGAGGGAGAGGAGAACTATGGAGATTTTGCGGGGGAAGTTTGAGTCGTTGAAGGAGAATTTCGATTCAGTGAAGGAGGAGGTCGAGTCGACAATTGATGAGATTGGAGAGTGTTTGCAGATTGTTTGCAGGAAAGAGGAACGGGATTTGAGTGTGCCATTGGATGATGAGGAGTTTGAGGAGGTGCATTCTTCGGAGCTGAGGAGGATTCGGCTTGATTCGATTAGAGAAGGAGAAAAGGTTCGAGAGGATAATGAGAATAAAGTGGTTTTTGATGCGTTGAGGGAGTTGTACAAGCTTGTTGTGATGAAGCATTTGCTTTTTGTACAAGAGTCGATATCTGTTCTTATAAAGGTTGAAGCTGCTGATCATAGAGTGAGAGATTGCATGCTGAAGGAATGCATTGATATGCAAAAACGTCTCCAGGCAGTTCGGAAGAATTGTGAAGAGTCTGGCTGTGCTCTCCCAGACATTAGAAAGATTGATGAAGAAGAAGAGGACTTTTGGGAAGAGGGTAGGATTGAATTTACAAATGTCAAAAGTTCTAGTGCACCTAAAATACTGGATGAAAATGTTTTTATTGCATCAACTTCAAGAGACGTGAAAGATGCGGTTGCCACGTCAAGTAGTAAAACCCCAAATTCTATTGTTTCATTGAAGTCTAAAGATGGTGAAACTAAGTCGAGCACACTTCGTGATAAGCTCCTGGCGGAAGCTCCAGTTCTAGAATGGGGCTCTTTCATGGATACGTGGGGCTCAAACAGGGATGTGTTAGCTAACCAGAGAGGCTTGGAGCTTGAAAGTCACTGGGGAAGGGTAGATCACGATGCAGTCATTCCAGCTGAAAAAATTGCTCAATTAAATGTTCCTGCGACCCTTTACAAAGAAGAGGCAATAGCTATCCAGCCTTGCCGTGCTCGATTACGCAAAGGTGGACTCTGTCAGAGAAAAGATTTGGAAGTTTGCCCCTTCCACGGACCCATTATACCTCGAGACAGTGAAGGGAATCCTATCGATCAAGACCCTCCGACAAATGACACGGCTCTTGATTTGGGGACTCATTTAGCAGAGCAGTTAGCAAAACAGGCTGTGAAAAATGTTCGGGATAAAGATAACGAGGAAGCAAGGAAAAGAAAATTGGACAAGCAACTGCAAAAGCGTGCTAAGCTTGCAAAGATACGGGAACACAATGAAGCAGTGCTAAGGGATGCTGGAATGGCATCAACTTCAAGTTCTGCTATTTTCACCGAAGAATTACAAGCTTCTAGAGGAGAGAGGTCCTCGTCTAATATTAAAAAGGAAACACTTGCGTCCATGTTGCGTAAGAGAGTAACTACCAAAGATAGGTTAAGTCAAAAACTTCTGAATGTCAGAACAACGGATGCAACAGTAAGACAGCTCACACTTGGCGAGGATATGGCTTATAGAGAAGCCTTTCCAAATCAGTGGTAGATAGTCCTGGTTGCTTTTCTCGTATCTCCGTTTATGCAGAGTTTTTTTTATGCCTGTGATGGGCAAGCATTGATGATCAATCTGGTTGTCATTTGGATGAATCTGTGCGAACAGTTTCTGTTGTTCGGTTTTGCAAGAAGGAAAACTGTTTGTGATGTTCAGATTTCAAGAATGGGGATGAGAGGGAGCAAGTGTAGGAAATTTTGTGTTCTATTTTTTTGGTTCCACCTGTAAAGCTTACACTTTTGTAACATAAAAGATCAAATAAACAGAGGAATTGCTACAAGTGGTAGTTTATTGATTTTGGTGAACAAAAAAAGGAATTCCTTACAAAATTTCCAATTTTCTACTTCAAAGTCGCAATAATGTCCCCAAGTTATTTGGGCACAATATCAGTATACATTTACTCAGCAGGTGTAGAAGAATCGGCACCGTGCCTGCCACCCGATACGAATTCGAACAAGAATAGCCGCAGCAACACCAGTATCCATGTTTAGGTTACAACTAAGCAACCCTGGCAACAAGCGCAGGCCACCAAAATGCCAAGTAGTGCTCCCGCAAATACTTGTGATGGAGTATGCCCAAGAAGTTCCTTCAGCTTTCTTTGGCTGATTGGATGCCCTTGAAACAGGTCCTCAACAATCAGATTGAGAACCTTCAAAACATCAAACCATCACGACAGATTAGCTCTGGCAGGCAGAGTTACTGAAAACACAGAATAAGTACATGAACTGCCATTCGCGCATAAATCCCATTCAAAAATGTGAACCTCCTCATTACTCGATAGACAATCAAGTGATAAATTCAGCTTGCTCAAGATGCTGAAAAGATATAAAAAAGTCCATACTTCAACCTAAATGAAATTGTTTGCCATTTTCCAAAAAGTTTTTCAAATCAATTACGTTAAAATACACATGCATCCAACTGAAAGAGACACCATAGAGATTTAAACTATCTTCTGACAGCAAGTTCCCTAACAAGAACAGAAGATTTTTCAACAACAATGAATGAATTGATGAATAGACATGTCAAGACTTTATCATCTGAGGGAACCTCATTACAGATTAAGCATATCCATGAAGTAGTACATGCAAACTTTAAACTAATAACAGCATCTGCGCATATCCAGAAATGATGACACAATAACCCATCCGCTCAAACATTTATTAACATGACTGTAAAACAAATTGCAACTCTTCAATTTCCACAAAGAAACTAATACTATGTTTCACATTCACATTTTCTAGTTGCAAAGCAAAGCATTCATTCAAATGAACTCTTAATCCATCAAGCTAATAAAGTCAGTAAATAACGCCAGAGTGGAAGTCATAGATCCTAAACTAGTGTTCAACTTGCAACCACTATTTAAGACTACTCAATGACATTAATTCCATGCAAACGCTTCTTGAAGAGTGTCAGGCAGATAGTGAAATGCAATCAGGGAATCTTGTTTTGAACCATGCGGACCCTCTCATCATATCTTAACTCCTAACTATAGCTTAAAGCTCTGTTCCAACTTCCACGGAAGCAAAACAATTTAAACATTCTTTGTTTTTTGTTTGTTTGTTTTGTTCATGCTTTTCATTTAATCTAAATCACCATCCATTCATTGTATTAAACCAACAATCTTAGACCATGTAAACAATCCAATTCATTGCCATAAAACCAAGCTAAATATGAAACAGTGAAAGACAAGTTCAAACTTTTCATACACACGACATGATTATGAAAAGAGATAAACTTGATTACCTCAGCTTGCATCCCAGCATGTCGTCTAACACCAATAGCATCATACATAACAATAAGACTAAACCCCAAACAAACTGGAAACAAAGAATCAGCAACACCATGACAAAACGCCACAGAAGTAGTTAAAGCAGTACACAAAGCAGAGTGAGAAGAAGGCATTCCTCCAGAAGCAAACAATATTCTCAAATCCCATTTTCTCTCCACAAAAAAGTTCAGAAACACCTTCATTGACTGTGCCACAAACCACGCCAATAAACCTGACACAAACGTTGGGTTCGCAGCTAATGTTGATATAAAAGGACTAATCTTGACTTTAGCATTTGATGTTATGCTCAATAAAGCTAACCCAAATGCACTGTTCTGTAAACAACTGCTTTGAAACTCCTCCATTTCTTTCTCTGACTCATCACTATAAGCTTGTAGGGTGGAAAGCCAGGTCTTGGTTTTGGATAAAGCTGAGTTCTTGACATGTTTGAAGAAGGTAAAGAACAGCCAAAAAGGGTTGAAGTTAAAAGTGTGGTTGGTAGAAGAAGTTAGCTTAGGGGTTCGAGAGAAACAGAGAGGAGATGGTTTGAGTTTGAAAGAGAAAGGAGAAGCGGAGAAGGGTTTGGAAGAAGAAGAGTAAATAGAGGGGTGGAAAGTGGAGTAGAGTGTTAGAGAGGACATTAGAGAAGGAAAAGGAAGATTATGCGGAGGTATAGATGAGATGGTGTCTGCATTTCAGGAGGAAGTCAGAGCAAAAGAGAGTGCATATGACGACACAAGAAGAGAGTTCTACCACTGTCATGTCCCCATTTTAGTCTTTCCTCTCCACTAAAATTTCTTTTTATGCGAAGCACTGCTATAAGTAATTATCTGCTTCCTTCCTTTTTGTAAGGAATATTAGGGCTATCAATTTTATTGTAATCATGTAAAGTAAATTTTTGTTATGATATTATCAGATAAATCAGTATTCACAAATCATTTTATATTATAAAAATATTTTTAATATTTGTTTAAGGATATATTAATGGGAAATAGGAAAGAAGAAATGGTAATGGAGTTATAGAATGTGGCAGAGAGAGGTTTATTATGAGGAAAGAATATGCTTGCGTGAGGTTATGGCATGTTCCATCGTGTAGGCTTAAACAAAGTGGCCCAACCCATTGTTCTGTCAGTTTATGAAAAACCATGACCATTCCTCATCCTCACAAATCATTTTATTGCTTCTCTCACAATCATCAAGGATGCAGTAATATCTAGAGGTCTCGCCAAGAACAATGCCTGAGTTGTTTACATGATCCTCACTCAGGACCTGACAGGCCTGTATCTGCATTTGATTAAAACGAAGAAAAAAAATCATTTTGTCCTTCGAATGAATTCTGTTAGCAATCAGATTAGCAACTTAGTATCTATGCCCCAACGGCAGTGTAATTTTTGATCCGACAACTCCTCCCAACCAAGAATAAAAATTCTAAAAATTTACCAAAACGAAAGGGAAAAAATGGCCGAGTTTCATTAAGCCTTTTTTACGTTAACAATGAGCTTTAATAAGCTACTGATAAGAAGATTATTAACAAGTTGCTGTTATGAATAGAAGTAACTGCGCTGTTGTTTACTAAAATTATGATATCTGACTGCATGTAAAATTAGCAAATATGGGTTGGCTGCAGTCAAATTAAGACGATGATGGCTCCAGAACAGAACTCATAGTTGTACTTGCCTAATTTATAACCACGCTATAACTTACGCGGTCCATAGGTTTGTTAATAGATGGACAGCGTCAATACGGAGCATAACTGCTGATGGTTCGAGACATTTTAAGGTTGTAATTAAGAAAGGCTTCTTCTTCTTTGCCTCCTACAAGGATCTTCATACAGAGAAGCCTTCTGTCTTTCCATTTCTTGAGGCAAGTATTACATTCTTTTCTTGTCGGAAATTTTCAGTCGGTTCTACAAGGATGGAATGGTCTGCGACTTCTGCTACAAATGCTTATCTTGACACACTCAAACTGGTAATTCCTTTCTTTGTTTTTTTGTTCTTGATTGTTGTTAAGCGCAGGAGAAATGGAAGTTCTGAAATTTTTCTTTGATTTCTGCAGTGTGGCAATCATAAAAGGCGATGCGACTCATGGTTGACACGGGAGCCTGGTAGCAATGAATTCATATCTGCTTTGGCAGCAGGAAATAAAGCGAAACTCATTGTGGAGGTCACATCAAGTGTATCACCATCGACGATAGCTTTAGCAACCGCAGCACGGCATACAGGTGGCAGGCTTGTCTGCATACTTCCTGAGCCCGACCTTGCCGAATCCAAGGAAGTGATAAAGAACTCAGGCTTAAAAGACATTGTAGAATTCAAGACAGGAGACCCCTCCAAGCTATTATCAAACATCGAAAACATAGACTTTTCACTAGTCGATTGTAAGAATGATGAGTACACAAGATTGCTGAGTTTGATTGATGTTAATCCGAGAAAATCTGTGGTAGTGGCAAACAACTTGGTGGGTGAGAAAAAAGGGTTGGGAGGCCAAATTAACGGTGTGAAAGATCAGGTTGCAGTAAGGTCTATGAAACGTCCGATTGGGAAAGGAATGGAGATTACAATGATAGGAAAATCAATTGGTTCTGATAAGAAAGATCAGGGTGGCGGACACATACATAAGCCAAAAATTAGGAGCAGTGGCAACAGAAAAACTAATGGCAAGAGTAAATGGGTTGTCAAGGTTGATGAGAAGAGTGGCGAGGAACATATATACAGGGTCCCCAACAGTCCGAACTAGCACACTCCGAACTAGCCTATCAAATGAGATCCGAGCTGGCCTGCGTTTCGGGATTGCAAATATTAAACTGTAAATAAAAAGCCTGTCATTGTAGTGAAATCTGAGACAAGCAAAATCACAGGGAAAGTTGATTCAGTGAGGAATCTAAATTGGCAGGGTGATTCTGAAGACGAAGTACTATTTAGACTGCCTTCTATTGATGTATGAGTGGGAAAAACTAGAGTTTCTTTCTACTTACATGGTTGAAACCTTCTGATTGTGGTACTTTCTGAGCTGTTATGCCATAAGAATGTTGAGTTAACAGGGCCAGCCACCAAATTGATGGCAGATATGGTTTACCGTTTGTGTCTGAAGAACTTTTATGACCTTATGAATTATTTTCATCTACATTTTCTTTGTGTTCGTTTCTATTGTCTTGCAACTCGTTTTCTTCGTCTTTGTTGTGTATTCTTCTTGGAACAAATTCTCATACTTGTAAAATTGTTATTCATTCTTTAGTTTGTTAGCAATGAAAATCAAGTATATAATTACTAATTACGAATTTGAATAAAAATATGTGCGAATGTTTGTCAGTTTGATTGCATAATTTTTGACATCTTGGTAATATTTTCAACGCAGAATAATTTGCAGACGAAATAGTTTCGTTGAAACATTCGCTTGCCAAAACCCTTAAAAAAAGGAAAACGACGTTTAATCAGCTTGTCAGTGTCCTTAAAGAAAGCAAAACGATGTTTAATCAGCATGCCAATGCCCTTGAAAGATGCCAGAAACATAGATTTGGTCTGCCCGTTCATACCATAACAAGATAGCTTATAACTGAAATTTGAAATGACAGTTGAGACAGAATGAGGCTGTTGTTTGATGGTGATTTTGCAAGAAATAGCGGGAATGATGGTTGCAAGCCTTCACCACCAACCCCAACCACCAACTTCAATTATAATTCATCCTTCTCTTTCAAGCGACTGAAACCTCTCACCAATAACCACAACCTTAGTTAGTCTCTTTACAAAGATTTGCCCAACGTTTTTGCAGTACCAGAAGAGGGAAGACGATGTGATCACATTCATAGTATCAACTGTATACACGAGTGGATGGGTTGGAATCGGGTTTTCAAGAAATGGAATGATGACAGGGTGTAGTGCCATGGTGGGATAGTTCAACAAGAAAGGTCATGCAAGTAATCACAAGCATTCTATTTGACTTCAGTCCAACGCATTACTAGTAATCATGTTCAGTTATACCTTGTAAACTCAATCAAGTTTCACTCTTTGGCAGGTTCTGCATCAGCTTCATATACGAGTCCTGGAATGATGAAAACGAATCATGGAATAATGGGTGTGTTGGCATGGGGTCTTTTACTTCCAACAGGAGCAATCATTGCAAGATACTTGAGGTACAAAAAATCATTGCGGTATTATCTACACGCTGGTACACAATTTGTAGGCCTTCTCTTTGCACTTGCTGTTGTAATCCTCGACATTACTACAGAATTCATGTCGATGTAGCTGCACATAGAGGCATAGGCCTATTCGTTCTCGTTATCACCATTCTTCAGGTATGCCATGTCTCTCTCTCAAAGAAAGAAATGATTACATGTGTTACGTTATAGCTTGGACAAAGACAACTGATTTCAAAAAATTATATTTGTTACGGTTTTTCAGATAATGCCATTTTTCCTGAGACCGAATAAGGAGGCCGAGATTCGTAGTTACTGGAAATGGTACCATTGTTGGTTTGGAAGGATGACACTTTCTTTTTTGAAACCGGAAGGATGGCACTTTTGTTTGGTGCTGTTAATGTTGTCGTGGGAATAAAAGTTGGATCTGCAGGTGTTGCTTGGAAAGTAATGTTTGGAATATAAATGTTACTACTGACTTTAACAGCAGCTATTGTCCTGGAAACATTGGCTCGAATCAAGAAAAAAGAGCAGGAAACTCTTCCTCATAACTTTCAAATGCATCCAATCCAATAATCCTCAAAAGACTGAAATTCCAATCACTGGTTTCTTGAAATAGTGCGAAAACTGAGACCAATTTTGCTGGTCAAGTGAGCCTGAAACTTGCAGATGATTATGTATTGTAAAAGATTAGAACACAAAGCAAATTCAGTTTGTATTTGACAAAAAACAAAAAGAGTAGTGACAGTAAATACAAAATTGTATTTCATATTATTTTTCCATTGTGCAAATCTTGAAGAAAAGTAGAGGAAATAATAACAGAAGAAAGAAATATTATATTAAGGTAAAAAATGGTGGAGGATCAGCGAAGAGAGTGTGATCAAAGAAGGAAACAAGAGAGGCAGATGGTGAAGTGTAGGGAGAAGTCTAGGCAAGCATTCAATGGTAGAATACAGCCCACGCCTTTAATTTCAACCACATATTATCGGAGAGGTTGCGACGGTCAGTTCTGTCACAACTCCGACAGAGACCAGGGCCCTCTCCATCTTATTACCACCTCTCCTTGCTTCCTCCTCACACCTTTTACTATTATTCCATCATTTCCTCCACCAATTTCTCAAAAAACTTTACATTGCGCAGCCGCCACTACCACCGCTCTCACCACCATAACATCGAGGGTTTAAGCTTTTATATTGGGCTTGACTGGGCCAAGCATTTGGCCCACTGTGACGTGTTAAAATTCAGACAGACGCCATTCCCTCCACCGCTCTTTGGTTTGGAGCCAAAATAAAGAAATTCCCTCCGCGAAATGTTTGTTTTCAAAAATAATTTGTTTAATAAATCATACTCCTACATGACAAATCAACTTATTTCTCTCCACCCCTCTCCTCCTCATGCTAATTCTTCCTTTTCTTCTCGCCCCCCAATTTTCCTATATTTACTACTTCTAGGGTTTCTACTTAGCTAAATTATTCATCATACTCCTCATTCTTCCTAATTACCCTAAAAATTCATTCATTCTTACATCCGATTCACTTTTTTTTGTGTGTCCAATTCAAAATTAGGGTTCCTGTTCTATCCAATTGGATTCTTATACAATGCCGAAACGCAAACGACTGAATCCTTATGACGAGGACGACGAGGTGGAGTGCGCAGAGTATACATTGATCCCCAAAAAGCGGAAAGGTATAAATCATAGTGTATGCAATGTGATTGATGATTTTAGTACCGGTTCTAATTCTTCGTGTAGTGATAATTCGTTTTGGGCTGGTGAAGTAGAGCTTAACTCCAAGAAATTGAAGCAATGTAAGTCCAAGTGGCTTCGCAAGCCGGTGCAAACGTTTCAATCAAGGATTAATCAGTCTGTCGGTATTGACGGAATGCCCTTTTTTGAAGTTGGGGATAATTTTGATGGAGATGAATATATGTATAGTGATGTGGGTAAGTTTGGGTTTGGAAATTCTGATTCATATTCCTTGTATAGAAAAAAAGGGAATAGAGATGTTGGTGATATAGTGTTGAATAATGTAGAGTGTAGAGAGTTTGAGAATCGTGGATTTTTGGGTTCTTGTAACTCGTCAGTAGAAATTGAAGAATCTATGCCGATGCATAGATACTCTGGTTTGGAGAAATCGCGAATGCTAAGGAATAAGAAGTTGAAAGACGTATATAAACCAGAGGATTTTGCTTTGGGTGATTTGGCTTGGGTGAAATGTGGGAAGAGATATCCATGGTGGCCTGCAGTTGTTATTGATCCTATATTGCAAGCTCCAGAGGCTGTTTTGAGTTGTTGCATTCCTGGTGCAATCTGTGTGATGTTTTTTGGTTATTCAAAAAATGGAACACAACGGGTATTGTAATATGTCTTCAATTTTATTTTTTCTTTTTGCACACTTGTGATGTTTTTTCTGCGGATTTCGAATTAGAGTCAATGGTGTTGGACAGGATTATGCATGGGTGAAACAGGGAATGATATTCCCTTTTGCAGAATTCATGGATAGGTGTGTGCGTGTTTTATTTTGCTTGAAAAAATTTGTGGCATTGCATTATATGTTGATTTTGGTATTTTGCTTGACTTTTAATTTTATCAGATTTCAGGGGCAGACTCAATTGTTCAAGTGCAAGATGAGTGACTTTCAAATGGCAATAGAGGAAGCAATTTTAGCAGAAAGTGGTTTCTATGAGATGAATGACGGCTCTGTTCAAATAGCTTATCCAGAATTTCATCCTACCGCTTTTCAAGAGACCATTGGTTTTGGTGAAAAAGAATTGTATTCTCCTTACGAGGCAAGTTTCTTCTCTACCAATTCTCTCGACTTTCTTCTGTCGTCTATTGGTCACTCCTAGATACAACATTGGACAAATTAAAAGGTTATTCTATGGCTATGCCTTGTAAAAAGTTGTGCAGGGATCTGTCAATATGGTAACGCAGTAGTTAATATCTCTCCATGTATTTTGGATTACTGTTAATTGGGAACAGTGCAACAGAATATACTGAACATGAAGGGATAACTTTGCTTTATTTCTTACATTGATATACTTAACAAGTAAAAGCATTTTTTCCCTATATTGTTATCTCTGTTGAGCATTTTTTTTATATGAGCAACAGTTTAGCTTTATATGCTCATATATCTAGTTGTGGAGTCATGAAAAGCCACTAAAATGGTTATCAATGATATATGCTGTCAGGAAATGGGATCGTGTGAGAGCTGTAATCTTGTCTTGCCAAGAAAATCCATGAAGAAATGTAAAGGGTCCATGTTCCAAACTGAGCTTTTATGCAAACATTGTGCTAAGGTTAGCAACAAATGCCACATCCTATACTCTTGCGGATATTTATCTTTTTCAGTGAACGTGAAAAAATCATTGTTTTTTTTTCCTTTTTTCTAGTTAAGGAAATCGAAGCAATACTGCAGCATATGCAAACAGATATGGCATCATTCAGATGGTGGGAATTGGGTGAGTGCTAGTGTAATTTGAATAAGCTTTGACATTGCTCATTATGTATATAATGGAATGATTTAAACTTTTGGACTTTATTCAATGGGGTAGGTATGTTGCGATGGCTGTAACATGTGGGTGCATGCAGAGTGTGACAATATTTCGAATGAACTGTTCAAGGTTTGTCTCTTGTTTTGTGGAAAAATTATTTGTCTTGTGCATTTCTGAATTTACCCCAACCTTCAGAAGACTGAGGCTGACTGATGTTCTTTTGTTGAAGGACCTGGAGCAAATAGATTACTACTGTCCTGATTGTAAATTAAAGTTTGAACTTGAAGCTTCTTTGAGTTTACAGATAAGACAGAAGTTCAAGCCACCAGTCAAGTAGTTCCCTTGCTTTTCTTTCCCAACTTTTTTTTTTTCATTCGCTTGAATATTTTGACATTTATGTATTTTTCGTGTTAACTATTTGAATCAGGTTTGAAATAAGCTGTGAGCAAGCAGTGCTAGCTGAAGAGGTGCCAGTTGTGTGCAATGGTATCGAAGGAATGTATATTCCGAAGCTCCATATGTAAGTTCCCAAGCTTTTTCTTTTATTATGAATAGAATAAGTGTCATCGTTTTTCTTTTTCCTATTAAATATTCTAATGTGTGCTTGTTTCATCAGTTAAATTGATGTGGGACTGAATTATTTTATTTATATATTTTGCTTTCTACTGTTCCTAGGATTGAGTGCAGATGTGGGTTGTGTGGGTCAAGGAAGCAAACACCAAGTGAATGGGAAAAACACACTGGTTGCAGAGCTAAAAAATGGAAATGCAGTGTGAAAGTGAAGAATACAATGTTACCACTTGATAAATGGGTTCGTACTGTTTCTTGCAATGATAAAATTTGGTGATGTTCTTATATTTTCTGTTATTGCTTGTGTTTGTTTATGAAGTTAAACATAATCGTGATGCACTATTATGTAAATTGAATTACCACTTTTATTCTTTAATACTACAGATTACTGAGTACAATGCACATGGTTTAGATCCCTTGAAGTTGGATAAGCAGAAGCTTCTTGCTTTTCTACAAGGTTTTTTAAAGTGGCTCAGAACTATTGTTCTTGTTTTGTAGTGGTATATTTTCTTTAGCAACTTCAAAAAATAAAATTTTTCATTGTATTGCAACAGAGAAATATGAACCAGTTCATGCTAAATGGACAGCAGAAAGGTGTGCTGTATGTAGATGGGTCGAAGACTGGGATGATAACAAAATAATAATCTGTAACAGGTGATTCCCTTAATGGTGCTGCCTTGTTTCGTGTTTTGAGTTATCAAAATAGGAATCTATGTGATCGCAAGCCAGTTTGGTAATAGATTAATTAGAAAGGACTCTGTTCAGGTGTCAAATAGCCGTTCACCAGGAATGCTATGGGGCAATGAATGTTCAGGATTTAACTTCTTGGGTGTGCAGAGCGTGTGAAACACCTGATGTGGAGAGGGAGTGTTGCCTTTGTCCTCTTAAAGGTATGGTTGTTGGTTGTTGTCATATGATAATAATGACATTTATCTGTTCTTACAAGATTTGGGATGATTATAATATAATTTTTTTACCATTGAAGATTAAACGTTTTTTTTTTGCTTGATATGCCAAAAAGAGCAAAAAACTTAAAGATCAAGGTGTGACAATTAGAAAATTTTTTGTTAATTTCTGAAATTTGTTGGCTTTCCAAGTATGTTGGATTCTTTCACACAAAGATGGAGATATGATCTTTTCTGCTGTTATGCATTGTCATGTGACTTTGAAATGCTCATGTATTATAATATTTATTGCATTATCGACGAATTTGTGTTCATCAGATTTCATGTGTACGTTCTATTTTATTAGGTGGTGCTATGAAACCAAGTGATGTTGAGACATTTTGGGTTCATGTGACATGTGCTTGGTTTCGACCTGAGGTTGGCTTTTTGAATCATGAGAAAATGGAACCTGCAATTGGAATCCTCCGAATTCCATCGACATCTTTTCTTAAGGTATCATTACTGAGAACCTGTTTGATATGTTTATGACATGTGCATATTGAACAGCTTTCTTTCTTATATAGCCAAAAGTGGGACTTGTTTGTTATTTTCATTAGCTTCAAGTCTATGTATTGTGATTATAGATTAGGGGCATAGATATGAAGAGTTTTGAGTAATTTAGTGCTTTGATATTTGATTAGATTTTTTTTTTCATCTCAGTCGGTGAGTTGCCTTGCTAAGTAATAGGGTTGTTATACTGTGCAATCTAAATCTCTTAATTTCACGGATTGCAGAGTTGTGTTATTTGTAAGCAGACACATGGTTCCTGCATCCAGTGTTGCAAATGTACCACTTATTTTCATGCAATGTGTGCATCAAGAGCAGGTTATTCTATGGAAGTAAGTTTTTTAGTGCCTGTTTGTTTTGAATTAGTTAGTATTTTGTGGAATGCTTCACTTGAAGTACGGTGATGCCCTTCTAAGTTTCTGTAGATTGTTTACAATGATATGCAACTAAATCATTTGAGCTTTTTACTTTTAGTTGCTTTGCACCGAGAAGGATGGAAAACAAGATACAAAGAAATTAGTGTACTGCACAGTTCACAGGTTAGAACTATGATCCAACCATTTCTTTTGTGTCTTTCACTTTCGGGGTTTATTTTAATGTTTGGCATATCAGTTGATCCAGCATGCTATTTTTTTTACTTTCGAATTGGTGCAGGAGACCAAACCCTGATGCTGTTGTTGTTGTGCGCTCTCCTTCAGGAGTTTTTGCTGCCAGGAGCTTGGTGGAGAGGAATAATGAGTGCTTTAGGGGTTCTCGATTAGTTTCAACAAAGATGGTGGAACTTCCGGAAACACCAACCTCAGAAATTATTAATGACGATCCTTTCTCAGCTGCAAGATGCCGTGGTTTTCAAAGATCAAATAATAAGGTGGTTTATTTGAAATATTTTTTTTTCCTTTGACTTTTTTCATCGCTCTTTCTGCAATTTTTGTTCTGGTTGAGTGATTTATCTTCATCTCAAGTCGTCTTTTGAACGGACATTCCAATTCCTATTTCGGTTAGCTTTTTGTTACATGTTATGATGAACATTCAAGTGGATGTTTTTCTGATTTTATAGTCTTGTTTGTTAGATTGCAGAACGAGAACCAGTACCACATCGACCAATGGGGCCTAGACATCATTCTTTGGATTCAGTCAATAGCTGGAGCAATTATAAGGTAAATATGGTATTTGAGTCTTTTAAGTTTCTGTACCAGTCTCTGTGTGTGTGTGTGAATACAAAACAATTGCTCATGCTGAAGAAAGACAGTTGCATCGTTGCAGGAAACAGATGAATCTACAGTCTTCTCTTCATTCAAAGAACGGCTGCGCCATTTACAAGTAAACAATCTTTTTGAACAATTTTTTCATGTTTCTAGCTCTGTTTATTGGATCTTGTAAAACATATAATTGGCTTAACAGAAAACGGAGAAGCTTCGGGTTTGTTTTGGTAGATCAGCTATTCATGGATGGGGCCTCTTTGCTCGTAGAAATATTCAAGAGGGTGAAATGGTAATTTCCTCGAGTTTAATTTGAGCACTCTTTTGTCTATACATTTATTTGTGTACTCACCGAGTGTTACGCTGCATTTTTTAAGTATGGCTTACATTTTTAATGCTTGGGCGGCATTCTATCATTGAGTGCAAGGCCTAGATTTCTCCCCACATTGCTCAAAGCATCTATTGTTGCCTCTGTAACTTCCTATTTTGGTCATAGCCTCTTTGCTGATCCATCCACCAATTTTGTGTTTTTCTTTCCTTAGCTTTGGTGTTCCCGTAAAAAGTGATGCGCTGCAATGTTTAAGCAGTGGCCGGAAAACCTTTGTTGCGTGTCTGCCCAAGCTTAATTTTATCTATTATAACATATGTCATATTTTTCCAGATTATTGAATATCGCGGTGAGCAAGTACGGAGAAGTATTGCCGATCTAAGGGAGGCAAAGTACCGTTTAGAAGGAAAAGATTGCTATGTAAGTTTACCGATTATCTTTAGTTGGAGTGAGGTTGTTTTTTTGGCAGTCTACTTAGTGTGTGTATGTATATATATATATATACATATTATAAAATAGGGCATGAAATTGGCTAATTTGAGCATGCTGCTCTTGCCTGTTATCTAATTCCAGTTATTTTTTTTCCTTTCACTGAAGATGTTGGAATGTTAAATATTTGGTTGCAGTTGTTCAAGATCAGTGAGGACATAGTAGTTGATGCAACAAATAAAGGGAATATTGCCCGTTTGATCAATCATGCGGTGAGTTTGGTTTTGGCAGAAAGTAAAATATCAGCTTGGAATGTATTGAATTGCATTTTATTTGTTTATGCATTTCTTGATGATGTCTGACCTATCATCATGTATAGTCCTATAAATCATCACCGTAAACCATTGTTCCAAAATATTACGTTCTTTTATGTATTCCTATCCTTTTTAGCCCCAATGATTTCAAGTTTAGTCATTGTCTTAGGGTTCCCATAGTCCTTATGTTTGTTGTACTTGTATTAATGCTGTGGTCTTTCATGTTGGATTTAGTTTTTTTTTTTCGTTGATTGCAGTGTATGCCAAATTGCTATGCCAGGATAATGAGCATGGGTGATAATAAAAGCCGTATTGTTCTTATTGCTAAAACCAACGTTTCTGCCGGTGATGAGCTAACGTATGGCCTCCTTTTTTCTGAGTGTTTGGTTACGGTTTGTATGTGTTGGTGATGATTCTGAATGTGATTTGATCCGTTGTAGGTACGACTATTTGTTTGATCCGGACGAGCACGAAGACTTAAAAGTACCTTGCCTGTGCAAGTCTCCTAATTGTCGGAAATTTATGAACTAGGTTGGGTGTGCCTTGCCTCTGCCTGTAGCCAAGGGATGATGCGCCATTGATGTCGTAGCTACTCTTGAGAGGTCTCCCTCGTGTCCCGCAGAAAGGAAAAGCCTGGAGAGTTGTCTCAATTCATTTGTATAAAACGAAAAAACTTGCCTCTAATTTGTTCATTTTTTAACATTTATATAGCATTATAATCTCACAGCAGCAATGAAATGTAAATTCCTTAATACTGTTGCCTTTCCCTTCCCCTTCATTTTCTTAACATGGCCCATTCTCCTGCGATATGAGTTTCTAAACATGATTATGAGATGGAAACAATAATTCTAATTTTCTCATGTTTGGCGCTAATATTCTACTACGTCGACATTTTTTACATATTCCGTTTTGGTTAATTTCACAAATGGTAATTTTGTTTCATTTTTATACTTCCTGCCGAAATGTGATTAACTTGATCGATGAGAAGTAATAGAAAGAAGCAGATGCATGAATTGGATGGTGGCACATAACACAGGGTAAAAGCAAGATATCACTCCTTTCCGCCAAACCTTTTAATAATCTATCTCATTCATTCATAACTACACCACCATAATCGGGCTTCCATTGCAAATGTCGTGGGCCAACGAATAATAAGAGTCATGAACTCACTGGATCCAGTAACAGAAAGCAGTTTAAATACAAAAGAATGGAATGGAGTGAGAATTTAGGAAGTTAAAGCAGAGATGTAGGTATTTAATGCTAATAGAGGTCCAAGAAAAGTAAGTGAGAAGAGAAAAGAAATAGAAAGAAAAGTGGATGTGGTTGGAGTAATGGAGGGAGGAGCAAACAACATTATGAAAAGAATGATACAACGAATGCTCCATCCAAAGGAGTCTTGTTGATGCATCTCCTCTTTATGTTGGTTGGATCACCCACAGAGTGTGTGGATTCCACAAGAAATATGGCTGGTAAGTTGTGAAGGTAGATATGTATATTTTGCATTAGCTGTTTTGTAGAAATTGCCAGATTATGTGCGTAGTAATAGAATGATTTAACTGTGCGCAACATAATGAATCCTCTGTTGACTCACCAATGCAGAGATTAATGAAAGCATACATATTCCTCCAACCTCCTTCCTTCTGAAGCTACTCAAATGATACGTTCAGCTCAACCTCGGGCAGTGCTATTGCTCAGTTAGCTCTTCTGTTGATTCAAATGGGCCCACCAAGACCAACTGTCATTTTTTTAAAAAAAATTGGCGCGCACATTTGAAACTGCTTATGAAAAATGATAGTATTTGCAGCTGCACTTCACCACCTCTCACTCCTCCCCTCGTCCTCGCACTTCTGTCAACTGCTACCCAC
The DNA here is from genome assembly GCA_948193385.1 of Breynia disticha f. nivosa. Classification (NCBI taxonomy): domain Eukaryota; kingdom Viridiplantae; phylum Streptophyta; class Magnoliopsida; order Malpighiales; family Phyllanthaceae; genus Breynia; species Breynia disticha. The sequence continues at coordinate 45,758 of CANYCX013913110.1, forward strand.
ACTACACAGTATATGGAGGACTTTGTGCTTGCTTCATCTACATGTTTTGGATCCTGGCCCCGTATCTTTTCATTGAATCAACCTCTACGCGTCTGTTCTTGGTAATCATCTATTTTCTAATTATTTCAGTGTTCTGATGTTTGTTTTGGTTTTATTGGGGTCATTGTTGGAATCGGCAAACTTTCTGGGTTGTGCTCAAGAACATGAAGAACATGTTCTTGATGATTTCTTGAATTTTGCAGCAAAACAGAACAGAACTTAAGGAAAATGAACTAGAGAATTTTCTGGTGGTATTTCCAACATTCACACACCACAAAAGTTATATTTCATTAACTTATATACTGAATGTTGATCAGATTTACAATTTAGACAGATTTCACTATTTCAGCTACAGTTCTAGTACAAAACATTCAACAACTCCCCTATCACAAACCATCCCTACAGATCTGTTGATGGATTTCAATTGATTGTACCAACATTACATACATAATAACAACTTAAAAACACTATTATATGAGTCTGGTTGCAGCTGAATCAATTAGAAATTAATTGAACAGTATTCATGCTCAATTTCTTCAAAACAGAACATAATCTGAATGTTCCAATCAAAATGGATCAAAATTCATCTTCTTCAGTTTTGGTTTCTTCTGCAGCATTAAAATCATAAGGTATTTAACACTCCTTGATTTTAATGTTGCAAACACCAATCTTGCTTTGAAATTTCTGACAAACAATAGAGATTCCTCCTTCTTCTTCATTCTTGGCATCATTAGCCACAAGTTCTTCTTTCTCCATCTTTTTCAAAGCTAAAGACTTAAAATTCCTCAACTTTTTATGCCACAAAATGCTCTTATCAATTCTAGCATTAGAACATTTGGCATATTCATTGTCAAGGCTCAAAGAAAAGCTTTTGTTTAGCATTTCAACACTAAACATTTCTTTTCCATTAACATCACATATTAAGCAAG
>CANYCX013914995.1:0-10835 GCA_948193385.1 Breynia disticha f. nivosa
AGACTTGTATATTAATTTGTATTAGTTGATTAGTCCAAAAATTAATTTTTATGTCATTATTAATTATAATATTTTAATATAATATACAATTTTATACAAATATTGTAATTTTAAAACAAAATTACATATATTTTTTTTCTATTACAATTAAATTGCTCCCTAACTTTCTCAACTTTTCCGGCCCTTGCCTTCTAAGGCCTTGTTTGCTATAATTAAGAAACTTTCCATAAACTTAATTACTGAGAAAGTAAGTTACTTGTGAAGTAAATTACTGATGAAGTATGATTTTTATATGTTTGGTATGAAGATATTCTTCCTGGGAAGTGTGATATTTTTTGTTGTATACCCATAATGTCCTTGATAAAATAATGATATTTTAATTAATTAAAATTAATATATTTTTTAAAAATTAGAAATTTAATATTAAAAATTATACATAAATTTTTATTAAAAATAAAATATTTAGAAAAAAATATTATTTTTTTTATAAAAATTCATTTTTATATTAAATGTGTATATTGACATATATATATTATTTAACAAAAAAAATTATCTAAAAAAATATTTTTATATGTTATATCAAATCGATAAATCAATATGTTTTTTTATATTTTTTTCAAAAAATTTAAAATTATTATTGTCGTTTAAAATAATAATATTAAATTAAATTCATTATAAATTAATAATTTTAATAAATGTATAACTTAATTAAAATTTTAAAAATAAAAGTTAATAGAAAGGGTAAAAGAGTAATTTCATACTAGGGAAGTAAAATTTCACCCTTCCTCTTAATTTTTTTCTTCTGCTATGTGGAGTAACTTACTTCCCTATATTAAAATTAACTTCCTTGCTTCCCTTCACTTACTTCCTCCATACCAAACAAGATCTCACTTAATGCTACTATTCTTTCGTCATACTGTTAAACAAAATTATATTTTTTTCTGTTACCATTAGATTGCTCCCTTTCTCAATTTTTCCCTTGCCTTTTAGATCTCCACTTGCCACTTGTCATTCTCTCATCACCAAGCCACTTTTTCGTAGTTAAACAAAATTATATTTAAATTTTTATTCATCATAACTCGAAAAAACTCGTAAACAAACTTATTATCTAACGAGCCAAATTACAACAAAATTTTAAACTTTCGCGGTTTGTTTTTTGAAATCCGTCTTACCTGAAGTTTAACTCAACAATCATCAGAAATATGCTATTTTTATTGTATTCATATCAATTTACAACAGTTTTGTGAACGATTCAAAGTAACCTGCAAGCAAAAGAACTATAAGACTATAACAAAAACAAAAGCTGTAGCCTAAACACAATTACCTTTCTTCTAATTCTTAACAAAATCCTATTTAACCTATCCATTCCTATTTTCACATATCTCTTTCCTTCAACTATCTTCCAATCACTCCCCATCTTCTGTACATGTATGTTGTCACCATAATTCATTCACCTTTCCAAAATCTTTTCTCCATGCCAATGCTCAAACTAGCAACCTAGTATCTTCAGACATCCTTTTCCGACAGGACTTCACCAAGTTCAATCCCCCTATCTCTAGCTTGCTTCAAAATGCAGCTGCTATCCCATTTTCTCTCCTTGGATTTGATACAGTAGCAATTCCACAGTTTCACCGAGAATGGATATACTGACAACGCTCTCTTGTAAAACTTTTCGAGATTTAAATCACCAATAGCGATATCACTAAGAATACCAGCAGCTTCAACCCATACATACTCTGGCGCTACCGGGATAGCATGAAGCAATGTGTTAACCAAGATTGAGCTTGCCCAGAACATAATACTGCTATCTCCAGATTTGTTGCCTCTGCTCAACATCTTACAAACACACATCGCTAAAGGGTAGTTGGATGGTACAACCTCCAAGATGGCTTCAACTAAATCAACAAAGTGCTTCAGTGGGTTTAAGTTTTCAGGCAAAAGGTTGGGGCCATACCATACTTCAAGAATCGAGTTCACCACAGAAAAATCAGATGAAAGAGGGGCTAGTAAGCTCCCAACTAACTCCTTAACTCTTGATTTTTCAATGCTGCTCATGAATTTTTTAGATAACGGCACAGTAGTAGTATATTCCCAGGCTTGATTCAAATAATCATTCAGAATCTTGACTTTCTTACTGATAGGAGCATCCTTCAATTGTAACTCATAATTCTGGAAGATTGCATGTTCTCTTAAGCAGTGCTTGATGTATTGAGGACTAGCAGACTTGCATGCGATGTCCACAGCAGTACGAGCCTCAGTGTAATCATTCTTAAATAGCTTGGCAAGAGAGAGATTAAGGTATCCAAACATTATATCCATATGATTAGAACTGGGAGTCCAAAAATCTTCATTTGATACGGAAACTGTCTTCACAGATCCATCAGATCTATTGCCCTTCAAAGAATTCGAAGTTCCATTTTCAAAATGTTGAACTTTTGCATAGGATGTGAGCCAACGGGTTGTGATTTCTTTTGCAAAATCAGGACCTCCTTTCTGAAGGGCATAACAGATATACTGATTCCAGATGAAATGGATTCCTGGGACATCTTTAGGCCAGCAACTAAGAGCTTCCTCAAATCCTGGTAAAATCATATCCTCTAAGTCATTACTCTTAAGTTTTGCAGATAAAACAACAAGATCTAAGGAGGATGGGTACAACTTCATGTATCTGCCCAACTCGTTCCAATAGCAAGCTATCCCATCAATTGCCACCATACACCTAATATGGCAGAGAGCAAAATGTTCTGCAGCTTTGAGATAGGGTCCCCCTTCAAGCATCTCATCATCAACACAAAATTTCAGAGAACTAACTACCAATTCTATCAGCTTAACAACTCTCTGCTTGTCCTCTTGACACAATCGAGCAGAAGGCCATTCAACTGCAAGGAGTTCTTTCTCACATTCAAACCTCTGTACAATTGCGTCAGGTAACTTCCTGTAAATAACTAAGTATATACAACAAACCCAGAAAATATATTTATCAGAAATGGTTAGGCAGGTGAGGATATCAGAGAGCAGCAAAGAACGAGGCTCATCTGAACCAGAAGTCACAGGAAAGAGTCTGTAGATTTTCTGAATGGCCTTCTCAGAGTCCCCAGACATGCACAGACACTCCATCATCTGCAAGGTAAGGTCCAGTATACAAGCACTAGTGTGCATGTTGGATGAAGAGGCCTGGCGGCAAAGTGCCGTGAGGGCATCAGTATATGCAACTAACCGGTCGTCAAGGCACATCCGACTGTTGATGTACATAAGCCAAAGTGCATAAGATCTGCCACTATGTCTGACCTGAAGAACAAGAAAAAAGATCCGACACAGAAGTTTGCAATTCAATTCCATTAAGCTAGAAGGGAAAAGAAAATATTATTAAGGCCATAATAATGCACAACTCTTGACGTCTCTGGGGGAGAAATGAAAATGCAAAAGAAGCATTCCATGGATTGGGCTTCACGATTTCAAATATAAAAAATCTATATCTTCAAACTACAACCTCTTGCTACAGGAAACTGAAAATAAAATTTGAAGCGACCATTTTGGCATTCTACCAAGAAAGATATTTTTTTTTCTCTAATTAAATTTAAAAACAATTGAACTTTCTTTTTATATAAAGCTCGAAAAATAAGAAGCTGCAACCAATCAAAGATTATTATATGAATAAAAAAAATTGAATCCCCTAAACTTGAATGACATACCGCATAGGCGAACATGTCAACCTTCTCGATAGAGTTGATGTTATAGTAAATAAGCAAGTAAATGATCCACTGATTTTCACATGTTGGATCAGCTTCAATTGCCCGTGACAGTACAAAGAGTGCCTACAGAATGAAGTTTATGAGACAATCATAGACATTTATGCACACAATTATGCTACAAAGACAGAAAGTTTACCCTTTTTGCACCATCCTCTTTGTTGGTCTCCTGACCAAGAATGAGAAGGGCCCTCTCCAGTGGTTGCACATTACCATCTAACACTTGATTCAGATGATTCTAGGTGTAAACCAAAAATACAAACTATAATGAATGTAGATATTTAAAAAAAAAAAATGAGGACATAGACATGCAACATAACATAGACGTGTACTCATTCATAAAAGAAACACAACCACATGAGATGTGCACAAGCTGTAGTGAAGAGATTGATTCGTAAAAAGAATTTAAGGAGGTGTTTTGGGTTAACAAGACGCGGTGAGTAAAAATAGTTGAATGTCCCCTCTAATAAAGAATGGTTATGTAAACCTAAATGAATTTCCTGATTACGAGATGGGTAATCACAGTAATTTATGAGAAATTGTTTTAGTTAGCATCCAAAAATGAAAAAATTGATACTAGAGAGTAAGCCGTAGACAAACCACTTTGTTGTTTCTACTCTGGAAGTATGACAAGTGGTTGTTCAGCCCATGGACTTCGATGCGACCATCATTGCAGAGTGAGAAAAGCTCAGGCATATTGATATCTTTCTGAAGAAAATTTGATACAGCCAAGCAAACACTGAAGCACTTATTCCAGTGCTGTCCTTTTCTCTGTGCTATTATACATTCTTGTGAATCTGGACTAGCTTTTAATGTATCCAAGCTGACTATGTAAGTTGGTGGAGGAAATACATTGTGACCCTTGTAAAATTTACCTTCACCATTGGATTTATGCAGCACTTTTGATCCAGTCAGCCAATCTGCACAACCTTAGTTTAGATAGTGCAACATGCTGCATTGATGAGAAAATTTTATTACACATACCAACAATATCAGAATCGTCAACTTCATGTTGAAGCAGGTTTTCATTGGACAAGTCCTTGAGGTGTTGCCAGGGACATTCATCATTGTTGCATTTCCCTCGAAGCTCAAACGTGCAAAGTGGCCAAAATGGGTCAACTGAAGAGCTGAAGGTAGAAAGCCCAGCTTCTCTACCATGCAAATCCCTAAAACCTTCATCCACAGTGAGTTCTAACACAAAGTTCCATAGACTTTCCTCAGAGTTCCTGCAACTGGCATCATTGTCAGGCTCATCACATGAGACTTTTCGAAAGTTTTCCTGCTGTGAACCCACTTGCTGCACTGGGAACGTGAGTTTCATATAGGACAAGGCACTTTCCAGTATGGTGATCTGATGATCTATTATATTCGTAGAATATTCATCATCCTCGGTATCAGTGACAGGATGAAAATTTAAGATCTGATCATTATGAGTCTGGATAGGATTCTCAGACATGCTTCTTTCTGGTTCATAGTTACCTAAAATGAGAGCAAATTATTAGACATCCATGATAAAAAAAAGTAAATAAATTGATCAAAGATATAAATCACGTTTAGAATAAGCTTGTTTTAACTTTACTTGCCAACCACAAGACAACTAATAAAATTAAGCTCCCCATTTTGACACGCATCAACATGAATATATGATGCACAACTCACAATTGATTTATATATTTGCTCGTAATATCAGACTGCAGACAAGATTTAATAGCACCTGAGTTGATTCATTCATCACATTATTAAATCAGATCACCATTTAGCAAGATTCGAAAGTTCACCACATCAGCCTAAAAAAAGAAAAACTATGCCATCTTTCATCGAAATTTACCTCTAAGGTTTTCTTCATGATTATTTTCTGCTTGCGATAAAGGAATGCTGCAATTGCTAGTCTGCGTTCTTTCACTTCCATTGTCATTTTCAGTCCCAATATCATCTGCGGTCTCTATGTTTGATGAGTTAGTGTTCTTCAACAAACTTCTCTTTCCTAGGCGTGCAAAGAGTTCGGACCTCAATGTAGCTTCAAGAATTAAAGGATCCTGGGACTCGGTATATAAGCTCTTGTTGTGACAGACATCATTTTGCCTGATAACAGAATATTGTTGTTTCTGCTGATTTTTTGAGGTGATATCGTGCTCCAATGGGAAAGTCTCTTCATCTTCATCTGCTGAAGTATTAGGATCAGTGAAGGGAGATCTTACTCCATCAGCAGTGATTTTCCTGTTACAAACTAGAGGCTCTGATGTACTAGCATCCTGTTCACTGCATGGCTGAGATCCCACAAATTGTCCATTCACATGCTGATAAGAAGCATTGTTCAGAGCAAGAGCAGTGGACCGAGGGTTTAAATTAGACTCTGGTTGGTGATATCCATTATGTTCGGGAGGCGTCTGTTGGCCTGATTTAGTTATCGCGTTGTGATCTCTGGTTAAATTGTTAGCAGGCATCAATCCAATCTCAGCATGTTCTTGTGGCCTGGTCGACCATAAGAAGCTCGAATTACTCATAATCATAGATCTTAAATGAGCAGAGTACAGTTCCCTTCCACGATAAAGTTCTGAGCATCTAGCATTAGCCTCCATCAAGGCCCGTTGTGCTTTTCTGTAAGCTTTAAGCGCATTCCGTTCTTCAATTTCACATTTACGCCTGAGTTCCTGTGCTTCTTCCAGCTCCTTGTCCAACAATTCTTCCATTTCTGCCAATGACTGCATGTCCATGTTACCATGTTCAACGACATTTCCCTTTGCCAAACCATTCCATTGACTTATATTGCCATGAGACACCTAAATAAAATAATTCCAGCAAAATCAGAATCTAGCACTGGGAACAGACTTGAACAAAGAGTGGAAAACAAACAAATATATAATAAAAACATGTGTAACTTCGATTTCACAATTTCAACCAATGCACACCTGACATTTGTTCAGTGATTGCTCATGTTTCTTACTGCCAGATATGCCATCATAACCTTCACGGCTGAGCATAAGAGTATGGTCACTCGTAGACATAAGCAGACCAACATCAACTGAATTATCCAACCCAACACTTTTCTGTAACAAATATCCAATAAAATTATAATTGCAGAAAACACAAGTCTCACATACTAGCAACTCTAGAATGGACAGTGTGCTATGGCTTCTGTCCGTTAGAAATTGAAAATGTTGTTAATTGAGACAATTGGTCTTATTGTGCAAAGGCAAGCAATTCAACAATAAAAAAAATCAGGCGAAACTTCTGAGACAAAAAAAATTGTGCTGAAGAGTTTCTTTACAACATAAACAGTATTACTGTTCAATAGATGAAGCAAAAGTAGGTGAAGTGAATTTTGACTCATAATTTAACTTACTGTATTCTTCGCTAAATTTTTGCCAATTGCACTTTGGGAAGCGGTTGGATTTGCTGACACAAAATGATCCCCCTGAGCGCTACCATAGTCAAATTGACTGCTATTTCTACAGATGGTTGCACCTGGAAACAAGAAAACTTATTTGTCAGGTTACATCAGAACAAAGCACTGAGCAAATTTTAGAGTGGCTTTTATTGTTGACACATGGTGCAACAATTGGGAAGAAAAATGGATTTGATCTGTCTACACGCACTAGGTCTATTCTCTGGAGAAACATTCTTCTGCTTGTCATATTTCTTTTGCAATTCCACAATGCTTGTTTGACTTCCATCCTTGATACGAGTAATAGTGTTTCTTTCCTCCATAGGTCTATTCTCTGATACTTGATCTTTTGATGTTGAAGTAGATTTTACAGCAGAGACTTCCCATCTTTCATCTGAGCTTATCTGAGTTGAATAAGATCCGCCGACTTTTAGACGTTTCCTCTCTGGTTCTTTTAGATCCAACCGTCCAACATCAACAAAACTTAAATTGGACTTCCTAATTAAATCACCAGACTGATTCAAACTGTTAAGATAATCTCTTCTTGGAACTGGCATAGGATCCTTGTTTTGTTGTGCCTGACTAGCCTTCAATTTCAGCTCCCTCTCCCGAAGTGCAATCTGCTGCCTCAAGTCCTGAAGTTTACTGCTGCTCAAGCCATTTCCATGGTCAAAACCACTCTCTTGGTTTGACAAGTTACTATTAATGCTGCTTAATTTTTGGGGCTGAGATCTTTGCTCAACCAATTTTGAGGCAGAAACCCTAGAATTTTTTCGACCATTAGCCTTAGTAGTTGCAGAGACGAACGTATTACTCATAGATGGTCTCTTGCCCGTCACTTTGTTTACAATTTTAGCATTCTGTTGCAACTTGCCTGATTGTGCATGTGAAACAGAAGGTACCCTTACATTGCCCTTCATCCCATTTGAGCCGTGTTTACTTTCTGAATCCTTTCGTTTTCTGCCACCTGATTCACTACCACTGTCATCATCTGAGAAACTTATTACTAAATTATCATTGGCCCTAGAGGACCTATACCAAACAGGACTGGTAGACCTTAACGGCACTCGACTCTTGTCATTTGCTGGTTTCAATGTCTGCTGCAATTGAGCCTCAGAAGCACTTCTAGAAATAGCTTTCCCTGTCGAGAACATCCAAATCCAATTAAAATATATTTATATCTAATAGCAGAACATCAAATTTTTTAGGCAAGCCATAGCATAAAGCAACTTGCGTAGCTTTCATACAACAAATTTTATTAAAAGAAATTCCATCTCTGTACTCTCACACAATTCAATCACTATTAATCATTTACGGAACACACAAAACCAACTCTCTCCCAAACAGAACAAATATTCTATTCACATTCCGTGTAAAAAGAACAGTGAGTCGTGCAATAACTAAACACTAGGTAAACAAAAGCAGGAAACAAGCTCAAACCGAAACAAACCAATCGAACCTAGCAACACAGCGGCGTAAATAAGGTCTAACAGCTCAGATAGAAAATACCAAACACCAACAGTCAAGAAACATGATAAAAGCTAAAATACAAACAAAAAAAAAACACACTACTCAACAAATAACCTTGGCTTTGGGCTACGCTTTTTTTCCAAGGAGAAGACATTACGGGACTTGCAGTAACCGAATCTTTACGAGGGCCAACATGATTTTCCTGTAATACACAAAAACTACCCAAATATTAAAACTAATTCATTTCATAACCTACAGAAACAATTTTTTACAAAAACAACATTGAAAAGTTAGGGTTTGGAGAAAAAATACGTCGTCATCTGAGGAAGAAAGCTCGCCTTCCTCACGAGGCTTGTCGGTGTTGAGTTGACGTGGATTAGATTTTGGTTTTAGGAGAAGCCCGTCCACGTCACTGTTGATGTTGGACTTCATTGGTGTGTTCTCCGCCATTTTCTCTCTCTAAAACAGATATTATTCAGGTTTATCACTTCATCTATCACACTAATCAACGGTGTAGCGTTGGAGTAATGGCGATGACGAGAAACAGGAAACGACGAGGAAGTTATTCAGAAGGGTAATTTGGGAATTGGATAAAACAAATAAAAAACACGGCATCGGTGTGTTGCATTTACGTAATTATCCTTGCTTTAAACGTTAATTACGGGTAGATGGGTATGGGCGAATGTACGTAAATGCCCTTAGTTTCTCTTCCCTCCAATAATTTTGCTCTCACCAATCAAATACTGACACGTGTCAGTATACTCGTTTCCTGAATGAAAAATAAAACCTTTTAACTCCACTCGTAAACCCTCCGAACTAAACTTGATCACCAAGAATTACACAAACAACAACAATGGCGGATCACCTTGACATGTCTCTGGATCAAATCATTCGCAAAAACAATAACCGCAAAACACCCAACAGTCGTTTCAAACCGAACCGTCGGAGCATCGATGGTTTTGTTCAGGGGCCTGGTCCAGACCGTAGGGTGAGCCATTTCCTACCCTTTAAGCCACAACCCTATCCAATGCCAATGCTAGTAAGTTGCGTTGTTTTGTAGTGAAATGCAATGAATGTGAATACCCATTTCGGAAATTAAGGTTTTTGGTTGTAATGTAGGTAAGGCAAGAGCAGAAATTTATGTTGATGCCGGTTCAAGGGTTTGGTGGTGGATCAGGTTCATCAGGGACCAAACTTTATGTATCAAATCTGGACAGTGGTGTTTCTAATGGGGATATTAAGGTACCCTTTTGGAATTTGTTGCCGATTAGTTATACCCTTTTGGATATTGTTGTTCTCCGTCATTATTGTTTCAGATAGATGATAATATGGCTTGTAGAAGTGCTTGAAATGTGAAATGTTTGGTATTTCATGCATGGAGTTTAGATGGTTAGATGAGAAAATTATTGACATGATTGTGTTCTAATGATGTAGCTACTTTTCTCTGAAGTGGGTGAGTTGATGAGGTACTCAATCCACTATGATAAGAGTGGAAGATCAAAGGTAGCTTTCTCATTTCCACTTCATATTTTCCTCATGTTGAAAATCACATCTTTTCATGTGTGTCGCATAAATAATTCAGGGAACAGCTGAAGTTGTGTATGCTCGCCACTCTGATGCTTTGGCAGCCATTAAGCGATACAACAACAATAATCTTGACGGGAAGCCCATGAAAATAGAGATTGTTGGAGCTGACGCGCTAGTATGCACTCCTATGCCATCAACTTTAGCTAGCAACGTCACCTATCATCCCCCTGTCTACTACGCAAGGTAGCAAATCATATCTTTTTGCCACAACTCTTGAGATTCTTTTGTGGTACTGCTATTGGTAGTGATGAGATAATGTTAAGTTCTTTTGATACTGAATGTTGTCAATTATAACTGGTCAGTGATCAACAAAGCAGAGGAATTAGAGCTCTACATAGCTTCGGAACATCAACAATGGATCGTGGGGGCAGACACGGACATGGAAGGGGACAGTGGCAACAGAAACAGAATGATAAGAAGGTAATAACTGCAGAAGAACTCAATGCTGACTTGGACAAGTTTCGTGCAGAAGGTACTATCAGGATTTAATGTGGCCACTCATTCTGAATTAACAGTTAGATGATATATGCAGTTAAGGGGATGAAAGTAAAAAAAAAAAGTTAGATGACAGAAGAGTTGATAGAATGATGGTAGGAAAAAGTGGGCATTAATTTCTGATTTAGGTTGAATAATCTAGGCTTTGC
>CANYCX013915708.1:0-13801 GCA_948193385.1 Breynia disticha f. nivosa
GCGTATAATTAACATTCTTGGATATTTTATCAAACAATATACCACAGGTCAATACATCATAAGATAAAATAATGCCTCATAATTTTATTATTCAATAATAAAAGTTACAAACAATGCATTGGGCTAGGGCTTACACTAACAAAATGTTAGTGTAAGCCATAGTCCAATACATTGTTTGTAACTTTTATTATTCAGTAATAAAATTATGAGGCATTATTTTATCAATTCGTGTATTGGCCTATGGTATGTGTTTGATAAAATATCCAATAATTTTAATTAAATGCTTGAGGTATGAAGGTTGAAGTCCTTAATAATGGAACCTGGAAGTTATAACATTAACATTCTAAATATCCTCGTTTGTTTCTATGGGAATAAAAATGAATTAAGACTAGTATGTACTTTGTAGGTGATCTTGTTCTACGGGTCACATATATTTGGGATATCTAGCAATGTGCATAGGTACAATGTAGGACATTGTATTTGGAGAGTGATCACTATTTGCAATGTCAAATATTATCCATAGACTGAAAATCACCGTGTCTCTTGTTGTGATTTTTAGTGTACTTTGGCATATGCCTAACGTGATCATAAAAGGTTGACAAGTATGGGTATGATTGGGTAAGAATTACAAGTAAGAGCATGAGTGAAGTGAAGGGATTGACCTCTTATGAAAATGAGAGTAGATATCATTGGCCGCTTGATAGACAAGATTAGGAAGAGTGTGGCCGCACCCGAATGAAATGATTATGTCATTTATTTAAACTTATCAATTTTGTCATGGAGTTCAAGAAAGTGATTTAGGATGATTATAGTGTCTTACTAGAGACCGCCTATTATTTATGAATTATTAAATTCATTACCTTTATTAAATAGTCATACAGATTGCATATGGATGACGGAAAACCAAAAAGGGTATTTTTTGTTTTCACCTTAGGTGAAAATCTGGCTATTGGGCCAGATCAGGCATTTGGGCCAATTTGGGTAATTGGGCCCAATATGGATGAGAAATATTATTTATCATTTCTTACATGATTTTAAGACAATGATTATTTATAAAATATAATGTCTTAAGTGAAAATATGTAAGTGGATAAATATGAGAAAATTTAGGAAGCTTGTCTTAAATTAAGACAAGGTTAATGTGAGAAAAATTAAAAAAAAATCTTGTTAATTTATTCACATAGTCACGGAAATGAGGGAGTTTTTAAAAAGAATTTTTATTTTAACTAAACACTTAACAAAATCCTAATGACATTAGGATTGTTGGTTAAATGATTTAACAAGCTAAAACTCTTCTTTATAAAAACAAGCAAAATCCTAGTCTTGAAAAAGATATCAGTGTTGTCCCCTCCATACACCACTTCCAAGCCGTAAGCTTCTACACAAAATCAAGTAGTTGATTTTAGGGTTTTCTCCAAGAAAGAACGAGAGATTAAGGGGCTGATCATACCACTTAATTGTGATAGTGCTCTTCCTTTCGCAAGAAACTCATCCATTTTGGCAAACTAAGGCGAACTGAAAAATATTCCTTGTGCTAGTACACATTTCTCTAATCCGTGTAATAATTTTGTAGAGGAATCACGTGTTATATTCTTTCATAGTGTCATAAAGATCGTCTCGGAGTGTTCTGAGGCGGTAGATACTTGTTTCTTGGCACATATTCCCACGGCTAATAAGGAGAGAAAGCAAAGTAAGTCTTTTCGTTAAAGTTCTCAATTTTACATTAACTAGTTATCAACTATAGATCAATTCATCGTTATATCAATTTTTTAAGATAATATTGGCTTCCATTAGTGTGTTTTTGTATGTTATTTCATCCTCCATTAGTCTTAGAACACATTAGAAACCTAACAGCAAATCCCCCTTTTTTTTCGTAAAGCATGAACATGAACCATGCTCATGCAAATGCCAAACTTTGACATTCATCACAGTGAAATCAATGAAATGCTCTGCATACTCACAACAATACCAACAAGCATAAGCACGTATCACATGAATTCATAATGAATACTGTATCATCAAGTACACATAGATGCATTTCATGATATTTCACTCATCACCTGCACATGCCCCAAGGCCACATTTTTATACACACAATTCATTCATAATCGCAAACATCATAATTGCATTCACGATCATTCCATGCCGAATCACACATTAGCAGCCATTAGTCTTTAATCAAACTCACGGTAGGCATTTGAATTAAATTGTTTTAATTTCATCTTTTTCCTTTTTATTATAATCCGTCAATTTATCATTTTACATTCACCGTTTTCAACCATTGTTTAATTTCCATCACACCTTAATACCATCATATACAAGTAATTGATCTCTACGATCAAATGGCATTCTCAGTAGCCACACAGTTACACTCAACAGTTCATCACAAGACCATCCAACACAACCAAGAACTCATAAACACATCATTCAGTTTACTTAATTTATGCATTCATAAAGAATCTAACTAGACTCCCACACATCATCACACTTAGCACACTTACACTATAGCCTTATTTCTTTATCATCCTTTTCTTAGATGGTCATTTCATAGTCCATTACCATAGCCAACTTGCGTTTAAGCACAATCAAGCACAACCTACACAAACTACTTACACATTTCTACATGACGTCAATATAGTCATAATCTTTCATTTTCATGGCACATTTTGCCCTAATCACTCAATCCATACAAATCACAAACAAGATCACGCCAAACATCAAGCCCATTTTAAGACACAATTCATTTACCATTTCAACTCATACAAAATCAACCAAATATTTTTAACAATACAGATGCAAGACATACCAAGGTAAGTGTGATTCAGTGCACTTACCTCGAATCTACAAAGTTGGCACATGGTTCAACTCTGATCCGGGTCTCGAACAATGTTCCTTACACGATTTTAAGAATATTTTCCATATTAATCACAAATTACACTCAATTTCACATTCTTATTCTCATTTATCAAAAACGTCCAATTTCACCAAACCCTAAAATCACAATCTTTTCCCATCTCCTAATTTTTAGCTTGTAATCTACTCACACTACATCCATTAACCATAACCCATTCATAATATATCCATCTCCCTAACCCTAAATAAAAATCTCTCAAGACTCAAATATAAAGTTAGAGCTTACCTTGCCCTATCGAAGAAAATTGCCACGTACTCTCTTCCTTAAGCTAAGAACTGTTAGATTTAGGGTTTTTAGGGTGGGATTCCTTAATCATGAACAATCGTAGCTAACTCCAAATCGTGCGTTGAATAGTTAACTCCATGTGATATCAACTGACGTGAAGTATAGGAAATAACTCTGCCATGTCGCATCAATACTCTACCTAACCCAGCTCCAGAAGCATCTGTATACAAAATAAATCCACCTCCATGAGAAGGTAACATCAGAACTGGAGCTTCCACTAACCTCTTCTTTTACTCGCAAAAACTATCTTCGTACTTGTCCTTCCAGATGAACGGAGTATTCTTTTTTAACAAAGGTGTCATAGGTCTAGCTATCCTCGAGAAATCCTCAATAAATCTCCGATAATAACCTGATAAACCCAAAAAAACTCCTTACCTCAGACACATTTTTTGTAGTTTCCCACTCTTGAATTGCTTTTATCTTGCTAAGATCTGGTTTCACTCCCTATACTGAGATCACATGTCATAGAAAGATAACCTCTGACATCCAGAAATCCCAATTGCTGAATTTAGCATATAACTCTTTTTATTTCAGCATATCTAACACAATACGAAGGTGTCTCTGATGCTCCTCTCTATCTCTCGAATACACCAGAACATCATCAATAAACACAACCACAAACTAATCAAAATAAGGTTGAAATACCTAATTCATTAGTGCCATAAACACATTTGGTGCATTCGTTAACCCAAATGGAATCACAATGTGCATTCGTCAACCCGAATGGAATTACAGTGAACTCAAAATGCACGTATCGAGTCCTAAATGCTGTCTGCTCAATTGAACTATCATCACCTATTAGCTGCCAATATTCTAACTTCAAGTCAATTTTAAAGAACACTGTAGCTCCCCGCAGCTGATCAATCAGGTCATCTATCCACGGCAATAGTTACTTATTCTTCACAGTCATCTTATTCAACTAACGATAGTCGATACACAATCGTATACTATCGTCTTTCTTTCTCACAAACAACACTGGTGCTCCCTAAGGTAATACACTAGGTCATATGAATACCTTTTCTAACAACTCCTCTAACTTTCGTTTCAATTCCTATAGCTCAACTGTTGTCATCCTATAAGGTGCAATAGATACTGGAGTTGCTCTCAGTACGGTCTCAATCCTTAAATTGGCCTCTCGTTGTGGTGGCAATCCTAGCAACTCATCAGGAAATACCTCAGGATACTCACGTACTATCTCCATATCTTGCACTTCTAACTTAGGTTGATTCAGATCAGTCACTAAAACAAGATAGACATCACAACCCTCTCTAATCAACCTCATAGCAATCACTGCTGAAATTAATTAGGAAGGAATAGTTTTCTCTCACCTGCTAACAATACTCGTCTCTCACCATCAACCTTAATCACAATTTCTTTCGAATAGAAATCGACCATAACCCAATTTCTGGATAGCCAATCCATCCCCAGGATAAATCCAAACTCTATCATCCTCAAAATAATCAAATTATCAAAATAAGTCGACTCACCAAATCTGAGCTCACAATGCTGCAAGATATGTCTGACTAACACAGTACCACCAGCACGCATCAATACATAAATAGTATATAATACCTCCAATATGGTCTACCACTGGCTCACTGACTAAAGAGTACGTAGAACCTGGATTAATCAATACTAAGGTTGTGAAACCCAATTTTTAGAATCCATACTTTGAATAATTAAATACATTTCATAAAAAACTAAGCAATAATAACAATAAAACCGAGGAGAGTGAAAAATAAAACATTCTTTTAAAACATAAACCCAACCCATTTTCATAATACTAAATATATATATACATATACAAAACTGTACAAAGATGTACAAAAGTCCAAAAGTAGAACTCTCAAAATACGGAGCTCGACCTCAGATAAATTACTCGTAAATTAGATCACCTTAGCTCATGTCCAGTAGCAGGTATCTATGCCCTGCGAGTCATTTAAACCATATAGACAAAAGAGTGAGTATTTCTCAATACTTAGTAAGTTCTTGATAAATGTCGTTTTATACATATATTTTATATATATTTTTACGACATTTCTCTCATTTTTAGATTAACTTTGGTGAGATATCTGCATAATTTTTATGATTTTTCACATCTTCAGGTTACTCACAAATTTTGGAGCAGAAAAGGCAAAATGTGGATCGAAACGGAGCAAAAACTGGAAAAAATGCAACACTTGCAGTCCGAACCACCAACAGAAATGATCAGTTGGTCGTTTCTGCTGGTGCGAATTCTACGGACATATTACTAGAACCCGCTAGGTAGTATACCTATCGACTAGTAATACAACTATAGAGTATTGGATGTCGATCCCACGAGGTCAGTTAAGTACTACTATCAATCTAAACTATTATCTAACTGGAATAATATCGAATTATAAAATTAATTAGTTATTAGTAATAAAACTAAGTTAACCAATTAACAGCAAGAAAACAATAACAATGCAAAAGAATTGGATTAATTCAAATGGTGAAAAATGGATACCTAGACTCAATTCCTCCTATGATTTCCTACTTGTATAACTCTATTAATTCAGGAATTAATGAACATTGAACTGCAGGAATGTCTATTCTTTGCTAAAATATCTCTCGATTAGATTAACAACTAAGACCAAGTTGATTAGCCAAAATCTGTTTTAGACTAAAACCCATAATCCAGCATTAAGTTTCATACATTCCTCTATTAACATTACACTAATACGGAGGAGTTCTGTAATGTTATCTCTAGAATTGCAGGCAACTCGTTTCAATTATGGGAGACCTAATTTACAAGATGATTTCTCAACCTATTCATGCAAAGTCACAGAAAACATTCAACACCATAATTGAATCTTAACAAAATTCATTAAAACCATAAATAAATCAAGTCAAAATTCAGAAGTCATCATACGATTCGTCTAATCTAGATATCCATGACAAACTTAGCTCATGTTTAAACTAAATTCAATAACCAAAACTAAAGATATCAATGAAAAAGATAGAAAACCCATTGGAACTCTTACAAAATCAATAGTTTGACTATCTAACATAGGAATCTTCGACTTGGTGGGCCTTCGGTGTGAATTTGCGCTCCTAGTTGCTCTGCTATTTAGTCTTTTAGTCACCTAAGCTCTGAAAACGGAATAACCCCTTGTTTGAGTCTTAAAATTCTTTATATACTAGGGTAATTTTTTAGCCCCTTTAGTTGTGAACGGCCATGGGAACAGCCAGAACCCGTTCAATTAGGCCATTCGTTGGAAACGGTCATTGGAAACGACTAAGATTCCCATTTCTTGTGGTCGTTCTAACCCAACATTGGAAGCGGTTAGTTGAAATGACAAAGCTTCCCTTTTCTTGTGGCCGTTCTGGATGTGAACAGTGACTGGAATGACCAGTTGGTCGTTTCTGCTAGTTGTTTGGTTTGCAAGTGTTGCATTTTTTTACGGTTTTTGCTCCGTTTCGATCCACATTTTGCCTCTTCCACTCCAAAATCCGTGATTACTTGAAGATGTGAAAGATTATGAAAATTATGTAGATATCTTGCCAAAGTTAATCTAAAATCCAGAGAAATACCGTAAAAATGTATATATAATGTATGTATAAAACGACATTTATCAAACATCACCACACTTAAGCCTTTGCTTGACCTTAAGCAAATAGTCAAAAACTATACTCAAAGAATAAGAAAACAAGAATAAGTTTCCGATAGCAATGTAGTTCCTACGCGGTCTCAAATATAATCAAGAAGCATGAATTCAAAGTCAACGCAAAACCAATAATGACCAAAAGCTAAATACAGACATTTTGACTAAACAACATATTGAAAATTGTATTCAGAGATGATCCCGTGTGTGTGTGTAAACAAATTCCAAGTAAGTTCTAACACTTATTAAACAACTACAGACAAGCAATATTACTGAGACTGTATTGTAAAATGGTGCAATAAATTCCAACAACAAGAATGAAATAGTTAGAAACAAAGTTGGTTAGTAAGATTTTTGAAATTTCGTGTGTGTTTTACGCTCCATCTCGATTTTCCCACTTACTAGATTGCTACAAACCCATTTTCTTCATAACATGTTCACTCGGTTTCCCCTATCACAAACACTTTCTCTTTTTATGCAAAGACCACCCACTTTTGGTGGTTGTCCCCAGTTACTCAAGAAAATTACGACAAAGGTGCTTTTGATACTCATATCTTAAATATCAGATAGAGGAGTAGAGTCATAACTGAAGAACTATTCAACTTTTTTTTCTTACGAGTTTAGGTTCAATCGAGTAAGGACACATTTCAAAGCATAAACAAATCATACCTCAAATATAATTGCACACTATATTGTCCTCAATGTATTTGCAAGACAGTAAAAGTATTATTAATTGTAAACAGTTGTAACATAAAAATCAAAACTCACCTAAAATTAGTTTGACGTGTTTAAAATGGGAATACGACCAGGAATACAAAAATGCTTAGTTATTTAAATCAAAAGATCACATATTTTCTAAAGGTCATTACCAGTCATGCTTATGTAGTTGAATTGATGCACTCGACTACACAAACTCATCACTGGCCAGGAACTAAAAATTCCTAAATATTCAATTAAACGACAAGTCATTTTTCATGATATGAACGCCCATCACCACACTTTTAGAACAATATATTGTCCTCAATGTATAAAAATAGAGATGAAATAAAGGGTGAATAAAAATGAAAACTGACAGAAACTTCCCGAAGGCTAAGTTATGAAATGGTTTCAGACGACTCCTGGTGCTGGACTCGTCTACGTAAAAAGAAAGGACTGAAGAAAAGAAAGAATAATAAACATGAGTGCATATAATTCTCTAGTACACGAGTTCCTAAAAATAAAAGTACAAATAAAAAATAAAAGAGAACAAAATAAAAAGAAATGAAATAAGAAATAAAAAGAAAAACAAAACAAAATAAAATAAAATGAGATAAAAAAGAAAGAAGAAAAGAAAACAAATCTAAGGGCGCATCGTCAGTAAAAAACGGGCATTTCGTCGTCGGGCTCGTCGTCATCCTCATCTGACAGGTAGTGGTTTGGGTGTGGTGGTGAATCGTAGTATGGCTGGTACGAAAAATAGTAAGGGTACAGCTCCAATGGAGGAACGTAAGGGCTGCCTGGATCTGAAGATGCCAAAAGAGCTAATCCACTCGGTGCTCCATTGTGGCAATGTGCGTCGACTGCGCCCGTTGCACCATTTGTAGAAACCTTCGTCGCCGCGTTATAGTAACCTACCGCTGCTCCATAGAAATCTGCTGCTACTCCATAGCGGCTAAAGTGGCACTAATCTGATCAAGCTGTGAGGGCTGGCCAGGCAGCTGTGGTGGCATAGCTGTTGCTGGAATAGGTACCTTTGCTGGGTGCTCCTCCTCCGCTGCTGGAGGGTTCTGGCTGAGGGTACTCCTCCTCATCATCGCTCCTTAACTCGATCCACCAGGTGCCGTCAGTCTGAACTCTCTCAACTAGCCGCATCTGCCAGAGCAAACCTAAGTCCAAATGTTTAGCAGGGGTCATCTTAGTCATCTCCGGCAGACACTATAAGCGATGAATTTCGTGCACTATCTTCGTCGCATAATGGCCAGAGTATATCCCTACGATCCTCTTTCGCGTGAGCTGATCACGAAGGGATTTGGCCAACAGATATGCAATGTTGACTGGTACTCCCCTATCCATGTTGTAGAGGCAAAACAGGTCATATAAAGTGACAGTACCCGTGCTTTCCCTCCTCAGGAATAGAGTAGTGGCAATAATTGTAGTGCAGGGTGTGTGAGTGGATCTGGGACGCCGTGGACCTGCTCGGACTGAAATTCATCCAACCAGTGAGCTGCCGACAGTAGCCTAATATATCACTCTCACTTGGAAACTCTAGGTGTTGGTTGGTGAACTCCTTACCATGGGCAAAGTCGTCGTCGTTGATACCCATCCAACACCCAAAGTCGGGTAGGGTCATCCGGTGTACTGTGCCGCCAACCCTAAAACTGATGCAGGCGTAGTCAACTGCCATCTCCTCCAGCTGCGTAAATGTGAAGGATGCTGAGAACTCTAAGGTCAACTCTCGGTCAGTGGCCTCACTGATCGCAAAGAAATCCTCCTAACCTTTGACCTTCATCAACCTGACGTACTCCTCATAGAGCTCTAGGTCCTACAGAGTAGACTCTTTTGGCAGCCTGATAGGAAAAAATGGTTTTCCCATTAGGGCCTCAAGACGCCTCTGGAAATGTGGATGCTCAGGAAATTAGAGCATTTGAGAAATCCTATCATCAACCTTTTTCTCTCTAGGGCGTCGTAAGGCAGCTCTCTTACTTCGAGAAGGACCTGCTCTTGACATCTGTAAGAAAGATTAAAGAGAAAGGATGAGTAAAAGAATAACCAAACAACTAGACACAACAATAGTTTAACCAGCTAACCAAGAAATTCACTAAAATAAGCACATATTCTCATTATAGCATAGCCAAATTATCAACTCAAAGAAAGAAATATACCCAGGTTCACTATTGATATCCTCCAAAACAACTCAACAACATTAAGCCTCATGAATTCATTAACTAAGAACGTCAATAAACACAATAATTCTCAATTTCACACTCTTTAACTCAATCAATATGTAACAATTAACAAAAGAGTCTTTAGAGCTACTCAAATAGCAGAGAAACGGTCATACATCAATCATTGGTTGAAAACAAAGCTAGAATCAAGGTCAATTCGTTCACCTAGAGCTTCCTTAAGCATAATTACAACAAAATTGAATGCTTAATAACACAAATCTCATGCAAACATAAGGAAGAACCCTAAAAATCTCGGCCAAACATGATTCCACCAACAAAAATCACAATGAATGAAGGATAATCATTCTCTAACACGAAATAAGCATCATTCAACATAAACTATTCAAAAACACTTCAAATTTCTCAAACACTAGTTGTTCTAACCAAGAAATGTTTCAAATCACGCACAAAATCAAGATAGGAGTGTAAAATGGATGGAGATTAAGTTGAAACCTTGATTTTTGCACAAAAAATGAGTGGGAATGGTTTAAAAACTGGCAAAAATGAGAAGAGAGGAAGTGAAGAGCATTTTGTGAAAGTGAGGAAATGTTATAAAATGAGCTGCTCAAGGGTTTTTAAAGAACCCGTGCATCGTGAACGACCAGTGGAAATGGCTACAAGCTATTTCGCATGCCCGTTCCCAGCATAAAATCATGGTCTAGTTTTTCATCAAGAATGGGTATTGGAACGAGTATTATCCCGTTTCAATAACCGTTCTCATGGGAACGGCTAAGGAATGGGTTTCAAAACCGTTTCTTAAGGCCGTTTCGAATGATCGCATGGAACGGTCTCTTGAAATGGCCAATAAAACTGTTTCCAAAGACCGTTTCGATGGATCACACACAACGGTTTTGCAAAACGGTCACAAAGGCCGTTCTAGAGGCCGTTTCCATTTGTTTAGCTGAGTCCATAAAAAAATTGTTATGCTAATTGTGTCTGTACCTGTTACGAGTCCAATTATGCACCTGTGACACCAAAAGAAACAAACAAACAAGAACAAAAACAAAGACAAAAATAAAATGCTTCTAATCGTTGGGTTGCCTCCCAAGAAGCGCTTATTTAACGTCCCGAGCCTGATGGTTACCTTTAAACTGAACTGGGCTCTAGAGGAGCAAGGTTAACAACATCTTTGTCAAGATCTTCAATAACCTATCCATGATAGAGTTTAAGTCTATGACCATTTACCTTGAACGTAACTTTGTAGGGGTGTGAAGCCTCGATAGTTCCATAGGGAAAGACTTGTGTTACTCTAAAAGGACTAGACCATCTTGACTTTAGCTTCCCAGGAAAAAGTCTATGACAGGAATTATGGAGAAGAACGTTGTCACCTATGGCAAATTTCTTCGTCAATTTCAGATGCTTATCGTGATAACGCTTAGAGCGTTCCTTGTAAAGCTTGCTATTCTCATAGGCTTTCATCCTCCATTCCTTCAGCTCATTTAACTATTGTTTCCTGTGTTCACATGTAGCAGACAAATCGAGATTGGCAGATTTTATATCCCAAAATGCTCTATGTTCTAGTTCAACTGAAAGGTGACATGCCTTGTCATAAACCAACCTAAATAGGGTAAAACCTGTGGGTGTTTTATAGGCAGTGCGATAAGCCCTTAAGGCATCTTCTAATTTAACATACCAGTCTTTTCTATGACGCTCTACTGACTTTTCTAAAATCCTTTTCAAATCTTGATTGTTCACCTCTACCTGACCACTGGTTTGTGGATAATAGGCGTGGACACTCTTTGAGTAACACCATATTTGTGTAAGATTTGTGAAAACTGATTGTTACAAAAGTGTGTCCCTCTATCACTTATAATTGCCCGAGGTGCCTCAAAACGAGAAAACAAAGATTTTAAAAATTTAATAACAACCCTAGCGTCATTAGTAGGTAAGGCTTGCGCCTCAACCCATTTTAAGACATAGTCCACAACAACTAGAACATATTTATTACCATATATGTAGGGAAAGGATCCATAAAGTCGATTCCCCACACATCAAACACTTAACACACAGCAACAGCATCCTGAGGCATTTCTTTACGGCCAGAGATATTACCTGATCGCTGACAACTGTCACAAATAGAAACATTCCTCTACTCGTCTTTGAATAAAGTGGGCCAGTAAAAACCTGCCTCGAGTACTTTTTGTTCTGTGTGGTTAGAGCTGTAATGGCCACCAGTGGGTCCTGAGTGGCGATGTGTCAGAATTTGCCAACCTTCTTTGGCGAAAATACATCGCCGGATAACCTGATCTGCGCAAAGACAAAACAAAAATGGTTCTTCCCAGAAGTAGTACTTCAAATTAGAGAAAAAATTATTCTTCTGCTGAAATGACAGATCCTTAGGAAGAATGTTAGAGGTGAGCTAATTAGTAAATTCAGCAAACCATGGAGTTTGAATCGTTACCTCAGCCAATGCAAATAAATCCTCATATGGAAAAGATTCATTTAAAGGCAGATTTGCTTTGGGGTCGTCAGTAACCCCTTCCAATCTCGACATGTGATCTGGCGCTACATTTTAAGCTCCCTTTTTATCTCTGATTTCCAGATCAAATTCTTGGAGTAAAAGGATCCACTTGTTTAGCCTTGGTTTCGCATCTATCTTATTCAATAAGTATCTCAAAACAGAGTGGTCAGTAAAAAGAATAACCTTAGAAAGTATGAGATAAGAGTGGAATTTATCAAATGCAAAAACAACAGCTAATAGTTCTTTCTGTATGGTGGTGTAAGGAATCTGATTTTCATTTAGTGTCTTACTAGCATAATGAATAGGTTGAAAATTTTTTCCATGTCACTATACTAGAACTGCGCCAATGGCAAAATCACTAGACACATCAGCTCAAAAGGGAGACTCCAATCAGGCGAGACTAAAATGGGAGCATGAACCAGTTTATTTTTTAGCAACTGAAAAACGGACAGACAAGCTTCATTAAAATTAAAAACATCATCCTTTTTGAGTAATTGTGTCATTGGTCGGGTTATTTTAGAAAAGTCTTTAGTAACACATCTATAAAACCCGGCATGTCCTAAGAAACTCCGAACCGCCTTAACGGAAGCCGGGGGTGGTAGATTTTGAATGGTTTCAATCTTATCTATATCCACCTCAATCCTCTGACTAGAGATTTTATGTCCTAGGACAATGCCATCGGTGACCATAAAATGACATTTCTTTCAATTCAGCACCAAATTAGTGTCCTCATAACGTTTCAAAACACACTTTAAATGTGCTAGACACTGTTCAAATGAATCACGAAAGACAGAGAAGTCATCCATAAATACCTCCATTATAGGTTGGACGAGATCATCGAAGATATCCATCATACATCTCTAAAAAGTAGCTGGTGCATTACACAGCCCAAACAGTATTCTCCTATACGCAAAGGTGCCATAGGGGCAGGTGAATGTCGTCTTTTCCTGATCTTCTAGTGCGATATGAATATGAAAATAACTAGATAAATCATCAAGGAAACAATAAAAAGAGTGACCAGCTAACCTTTCAAGCATCTGGTCGATGAATGGTAGCGAAAAATGGTCATTCCTTGTGGCATCATTCAATTTACAGTAGTCAAAGCAAATGTGCCATCCGGTGAAAGTTCGAGTTGGAATAAGTTCATTCTTCTCATTTGTCACTACTGTGATTCCTCCTTTTTTCAAGACTACCTGTACCGGACTATTTGAGATTGGATAAATGAGACCTGCATCAAGCAATTTAATTACCTCGGCGTGCACCACTTCTTTCATCTTTGGGTTTAGTCGTCGTTGGGGTTGCACGACTGGCTTGATCTCAATTTCCATAAGGATTTTGTGCGTGCAAAAAGAGGGATCAATTCCTTTTATATCTGATAACTTCCAAGCCAAAGCCCTCTTGTGTTCTCGGAGTACTATCAGTAACTGCTCATTTTATTCATCCTGCAAAACAGCTAAAATAATTACCAGCAGTTTATTATCTGGTGCTAAAAAGGCGTACTCTAAATGATCTGGTAACGTCTTAAGTTTAAGAAATGGAGGGTGGGTCCTCAAGTGATGTCTTCAATCTCTGCTCGTTACTGTGATCAAGTC
>CANYCX013917086.1:0-12257 GCA_948193385.1 Breynia disticha f. nivosa
GAACATTAATAATTCATACCTTCTCACAAGGTTCCATATTCATATAAGGTTCCACTTATATAATGAAGCAAAATTACATTTAACAATCAATCATATGAATAATGGCAAATCATCATTTCAAACCAATCATCCAAAAGATAACCATCAAGCTTTAATTCATCTTTTAAGGTTATCACCTCTCATTAAACATATAGCAACTATATCGAACTACAAAATCCGCACATTCATAATCAAGCAAATCATAGTATCACTAATTTATTTGCTCAGACCTGAACACATATGATGATACTAATCATACACCACAGTTGTAGTCCATGCCACGATATACTTATAGTAAACCAATCATATAAGTGCATTTATCTCATAATCATATAAACACATATTTCATCACAAAGATGCATAATGGACATGTCATATGTCTTGTGATGAATGCTAATGCATGTTAATGCCTTCTTAACATGCTCACCCGGGATCCCATATAATTTAAGTTTCTTGCCCATACTTGGACTTTAATTTGACGTTTGTAAACGGGCCCTACTGGCTGGGAATATGTGGTTATATCACTGGATATCCAGATTTACGTAAGGTCCAGTACCCCAACCCCTCTCCTGTGCCCTCAAAGGTCCAGGTCGAGCCTGTGACGTGTGGCCTCAGGTAGGTTGTTAATATACCCTCAGAGGTCGTATATTAGGTTAAAACCCATGACATGTGGCATACCCTTTTTAACATGCTTTAGCATGCTAATTGCCCATACTTGGCCAGGCACGCTCGAACACAAATAGGTGAACTGAGACTTCCACTGTGCCCCGGTATAGCACATACTAAGTACTATCCGTTAACTTTACGCTCCCAAGAGCCATAACCACTCTCTCATTACGCTCACAAGAGCCTTTATTTTAATTTCGCTCCCAAGAGCCATTATTCTAATCAAATGCTCCCATGAGCCCAAATGCATGAATGTCCTGTGCATATCTATGCAACCAAATCATGCATTCACAATCCAAGCATGCTATGCTTCACAATCACAATGTTGAGTCATTCACCAATCTCAACCAAACATTTTCAATTTAGCATAGTCATAAGTCATGCCATAGTATATCATAATAAGATCGAATTCCAAGCTTCCAACATAGACATAACAAACATTCTTTCAAGTCTTACATTTCATACTTTGATCAAGATCATATGTATAAACTTTCACAAGTTCTTACATATTACAAATTCAAATTCAACACATATATATGGCACTTCACAAAACTTCCAATACATTCACTTATCATCGATTGATAGATCATACATATATATACTGATCTCAGTCAGTATCACAAATCACAAGTCAATAACATATAGCGATCATGGCCATAACCACAATCATTCACCAGTCTCATTAATGGCATATTTAAAACACATTACTTGTTCATATACATTACACACTCATAATGTATTCAATTACATTTCTCTTAAGTATATGCATATATATATATATATATATATATACTGACAAATGCTCATTTCACAAATAAACCATTCTCATTCACAACACAACATTTTGTTGTCATTGCAATTCAACATATTCTCACAACAAACAATAAGTTTTCAAGGAACATACCAATTAGGGAAAATTGTGCTCGTGCTACTTACCTTAGCCAAACATCTATGATTTTCGTCACAAGCCATTCCCACCACAACTCGAATTTCCTATGTTTGACATTATAAATTTACATTAATACCTCATTCATTCCATGAATGAATAAATATCAATGATTTGTATGTTTCCCTTAATATTATTACTTTATCTTTCAATTACTCTTTACTTTTACTTAACTCCAAGTACTATTAATGTACTAAACCAATCAGTTTAGCTACTCCTTAAGGTCATACACCAATTTAACACCTTAATCAAACAAATTCTTATGTTTCCCTTTACAAAAATTTAAACATCACCTTATCCTTCCCTCTATCTTCCTCATCAAATATTACCCAATTAAATTGATACATAAAATACTATCAATAGACTGCAAGGAAGTTTACCTAAGCAACCAAACTCGGAAAAGAACTCCAGTTGCAAAACCCTAAACTCGTCACTTTGCACCTCCTTGTTTCAATCAATGATTTTGAGCCCCTAAACCATGATTTAACACAAAAGAAGGTTACTACTTGATAGTAGAGATGATAAGCTTTCCAACAAGCTATCATTTGCTCAATTCTGAGCTCAATCAAAGGAATTATAGGGTCGGAAAGTTAGGGTTAGAAATTATGACGGAAATTACAAGAACAAAGTAAGAAATCTTACCAAGACTCACTCACCGACCACTTTCAGATCTCCATAACCCTAGGGTTTCGTAAGAGGAAGATGATGGTGAAGATTTTGAGTTAAAGAAGAAATATGGAGGAAGAGAGAGACATGTATGTGATGGAGAGAAGAGTAAATTAGGGTTTTTATAGAAAAAGGTAATTAGGTTGGACAATTTTACCCTTTAGGTCTATCCACCGATTGTTTCGTAATTTCCTTTCTTTTCCGCTCAGTCCAAATAAATCCGGTTGTTATTTTCTTCACTTTTACTCTTCCATATAAACCTTTAGTCTCTTTCCTAAATTAATTTTCAACTTCCCTCATAAATTTGTTTCTCAAACAATTTACGAAAAATTTATTCGTATCTTTCCTACATATTTAAATTTAAACTTTTAATTAAATGATAAATTGAGGGCGTTACAGTTCAACATAAATATACTATTCTAATGGACTCTTTATATGACTCTTTATTTCTAAATATGAAATAAAGAGTTTATTTAATTCTCTAATTTTAGAGAGCAAAAATAGACTTTGTATCTTCTATGAACCACTCCACAATTATCACCACCAACCACTCTCTCGTTCCATAAAATACTTAAAACACATATATGCATTCTTGCCTCTCTTTTCCTCTGAAGTTCGAACCACCACTTCTCTATGTCGTGCCCTCACCCACAACACTTCCTTTCCCCCCTTAATCCCCCTGACATTTACCTTCCTTCTCTTGTTGTCCTTTATCAAAGACTGAGAAGTTCAATTTGAGTAAAAATCTTGGGCTTTTAAGTTCACAATCAAGAAATCATTTTTTGGGAAGTGGGTTTAGTTGGAGATGTGAAGATAAGGAGTGGGTTGTGAAGTTTAATTTGAGTTTTAAAGAGAAAGTAATCATAAAGTGGTTTGGCTTTGGTAGTTGAAGATTGACGCTGTGAAGGTGATTTGATGGTAAAAATAAAGAGTGTAATAAAGAGTTGGGATGGAGAAAAGGAACAATTTGGCTCTTTAATTTTAAACCTACTCTTTATTTTGGCTAAAATTACCATTAGTTTTAACTAATACCATTGGAGTTGCTCTTAATGCTTGGATCAAATATAGTGTGGCCATAATATTTTATTTCTCATTTAATTATAACTTTGCACATTATTGAATAATCTATTAAAGGAGAAATATAATATTTTTATTTTTTATCATACTTGTAAATTGATGAATTGTGATGTCAAAAAATAGAGTTAGTGCACTACTAAATAGCATGTACTTCAATAATTTTTTCAAATATATTAATGATTTTTTTGTAAAATAATTGCTGCCATGTGTCCATTAATTGTGATGTCAAATGTAAATTTTTTAAGTGTTACTTTAGCTTTAGTAACATAAATATATGAATTTAGTATATTAAAAAAAATAGCCGTAAAACTCCGCTTATGCAGATTAATAATGTGTATTATTAAAAATTAGATAAAACAATATTTTTTTACTAAAAATTAAAATTTTTAAATTATATAGTACTATTATACAAAATAATTATAAAAGCGACTGTTTATTATTTCTTCATTTAATTAAAAAGATGTAATAGTTAATTGTTTGTATTAGTTCAACCAATTAATAAAAGAAATTTTCACAAATATCAAGCAGTATACTACATAATTTAAGTATATATTTTTTTATTATTTTATCATCTTTCTGAAGTAAAATATCCAAAGTGAATCAAAACCAAATATTATATTTTTTAGTTATTTTAAATTTTTAAATTTAAAATTAATTTACTTAACCAATTTATTTTATATTTTTTAGGCACCCCACATAAAATCCACACTCCAACATCTTGAATGCACGGTCCTAATCTAACTAACTTCAAAAACCACAGTAACCATCATCACTTACACCAACCAAACCTCAAACCCACCATTTCTACAACCAAGTTGAACACAACTTCAACCATCCAACTCTTCCCACCAAAATTTCAATGCTACCAAATCCACACAAGCCAAGAAACCCATTCAACACTTTATCTCTCTTAAACAAACCCCAATCTATCTAAACTTTGAATCCCACCTTTTTTCAAGCTATAACATCCCTTCATTTCAACAAAAAATTCACCATTACATATCTTATCTTACCCTTTAATGCCAAAGAAATAAGGCCACACTCTCGTTATTAATTGTAACGTCTTAGAAATTGTAAAATTAATCTATTTGAAAAATAGATTAAAATAGAATTGAATCGGAAAGAAAATTAGAAAAATGCAGAAAACAACAGTGAACACGGGCTGAACACGACCTCGTGCTCATGTCTGTTGAATAGAACGATATCGTGCTCATATTTGAGAAATGATACGACCTCGTGTTGAAGGCATGCACATGTTTTTGGAAATTTATTCAACACAATATCGTGCACGATCAAACTGGAACTCGTGCCAAAAAAGCACGACACGACTTGGAGTATGACCCGTGCCTTAGGTCGTGTAGGCTGGGATATTTTGAACATAACCGACTTCTTACTGTTTTATTCGTAATAGCAAAGTGAAAAGTTGAGAGGAAGCACGGGAGAACTGAGGAAACCCTAGAAATGTTGAGAGGAAATATCTAAGCAAGGAACAACTGATTTTCTTGCAAATTCGAAGCGAAGTCAACAAGGAGGTAAGCCTATGTGAATGATAGTGAGTATATGAATGAGTTTTAATGTTTCTAGAATTTTATGGAAGTTGGGAAATGAATTGAGGTAGTGATTAAATGATGTTAATGAGTTTAAATGACTCATGTTAATAGTTTAACATGGTTGAAAGGAGATTTGAGTAAAAAATCTATGTCTATGGAAGTTAGGCAAGTTACTGAGGAAGTGAAAAGTTTAGCTAAGGGCTATAAGTTGATGTTCTAAGTGTGAAACAAGTTAAGATTAAGTTAATAACAACCTTTCTATGATGAATTTCGTATAAGAGGACCTGTACGAGCTTTGGGTCGAAGCTGAGCTAACGCCGACTTTGTATGATTATCGAGGTAAGTTCTCTTACACTTATGTTTTGCATCTGTATGATTAATTCATACTTGTTTATGATGTAATTGAGTTTAAATGATAACAAAAATGTGTCTAAAAGGACTTGGTTGCTAAATGTACTAAGTGTACTAAGTGTGATGATTTTATAATCATATGGTTACTATGTGAATATGATTTATGCCTTTGTGGCTTATAATTATGTGCTTTGTGCTTATCTTTTGATTGTTCATTAAGCTATGTGCATATATGATGGTTAATGTGAAAGACATGTATTGAAAATGATGAGTGAAGAATGCTATGTGATTTGCTATATTCTTATTATGTGGAAAATGCGATGTGCCAATGGTATGATTATCTTATGAATGTCTCATATAAATTCACGTGTTGCATAATATCTGTGTGACACGAGCTGTGTGTGACTTGGACATGCTGTGTGCTGTCCTTACGAGCCGTGTCCTCACTTTTTATAAGCTGTGTGCCATCCTCTACTTTGTGCTATAGAGGATTTGAGAAACTCCTGGTCATGATATTCTGTGTGTGAATGCATTTCGATTGCATACTCATTCCATCTTGCATTCATCTCGTATTTGATGCTATGGAATGGATTTATGATTGATGATGTTGTGTGCTGCTAGGTGATAATGATTCTGTGTGAATGACCTTGCTGTGTGGCTAATTCTGTGTGGATATTGTATTGAGACAGAATTGAAGTATGCATTTTTGAAGCTCAGCACGACCCCCGTGATGGCCAACACACTCTCGTGCTGCGATCAATTTAAACAGCAGGTAGACCTGGCAATTTGGGTTGACGGGTCGAGTTCGTGTCGGGTCAACATGACCTATAAACAAGATTAACCCAAACCCATACCCGACCCATTTAATAAACGGGTCAGAAAGTGAATTCCAAACCCGACTCATTTAATAAAATGGTTAGCGGGTCGACCCATTTAACTTGCACCATTAGATAAAACTGACAATTTCTCACTTGAAAACACGATTAAAACGCACGATTAGACACGACAAATGACACAAATTCAATTTTTTTAATGTCATGTCTTAAATAATGATATTCAATTGAAAAATTCGCTGACACAATTGACTAATTTAATTGACACAAATTATCATATTTATTTACATAGGTTAACATATTAAATAAGCTAAAAATTAACCTATTTAATATCTATTACATAAACTTTAAATCTAAATATATGTTTAAATCTATTTTTTTTAAAATATATGGTCTCATATATGTTTTTTCATATTTTTCATATTAAATTTTTGTATATGTTTTAAATATTTTATTTTATAAAATTATTAATAAATTTTTAACGTGTCATAACGGGTCATAATTAGGTCGTGTTGGGTTACCTGTTTAACTAAGTTTTTAACGGGTCATAAATGAGTCAACCCATTTACGATCCAAACTCATTTATGCCAACCCAAACCCGCTTAACTTCGCGTCGGGTCATGTCGGGTTGGCGGGTCGGATCAACTTTTGCCAGGTCTCACAGAAGGCTCTGTACTTGTATAAATTCTGGAAAAATGGATTGAGCACGTCCTCGTGCTCTACATGGAACAACTCGTGCCAACTGGGAATTAAATGATGAGCACGATCTCGTGTTCATTAAGTACGACCCTTGCTAACTGGAAATTCCCCTGCACTTCATATAAATAGAGAAATTCATACAGAATGGATTGATAATATAGGGATGTTATCCTATTTTATAATGTACTTAAATTGTGATATGACACTTACAGAGTATTTGAAAATACTCACCTTTGCGTGATTGTTTATAATGTTGTGCAGATCGTAGGTAGCTACTGTTGGACCAGTGATTGCTGTGATCTTTCACCTGAGCGATACAGTCAGAGGTCGAGCTCCAGATTTTCTATTTTGGCTTTTGTTGTTGTATATGTTTTGTACATATATGTATATACACGTATGTTGAGTTTTGAATTTTTTTTCAAACCTAAACTATTGCTTCTGCAGTTGTATTTTATTTTGAGAAAATATTGTGGGCTGAGTTTTATAAAAATACGTGTATTATATTTTCTATTTCCTCTAAATTAATTTAATTATTATATCATTTCTGAAAAATATATTGAATATTCGGATAAATAGGTTTTAAAAATTGAGCTTCACATTAACCCTCCATGTTGTTATTAAAGTTCAACATTATTTATAATTTCATGTTTAGCATGAGAGAAGTTATCTACTTGCTCATATTTTGTAGTGAAGTGCAATTATTTTTATCAATTGTCTTTGAGTAGAACAAAAAATGTCCTTATCGTTTGTCAGACAATTCTTTAGAGTTTAACCTTTAATAAGACATGTTATCATTGGACTTTGGTTTCCTCTGTTACTGTGATTATATTGATTGTTTGCTATGCCTAAAACAACATTGAGACTCTTTCCAAATATTGGCGCCTTTTATTTTTTGTCTTCACTTTCAGGTTTTTTGGTAATGCCTCTTGTCTTTTGATTTGTTGATGAGAGTGCTGCATTAATAAATATGTGTTTCTTTTTAAAGTCTTTGTAGAAAAATAAATTGGTGTTGAGATAACTACTCAAATTATAATTTGAGTAAGAGTGAGACTAAGTATCTCACATAGGTTAGAACTCAAAGTGGAAAGAGGTTTTATTCCTTATAAATAAACTTTAGACCTTAGTAGTTGAGTATCACAAAACCTTGGTCTAGTTCATTAGAGAGGTGTAACTTAGGCTTTGGTATTTTGTGAGAGTGAGAGAGTTTTCATAGTTTTGTCCGTTTAAAAACTGTAACTATTGTGAGAGAGTTTCTATAATTTTGTCCGTCTAAAAATTGTAACTTTTATTTAGTGGAGATCGCGGAGTAGGTATATTGTTGAGAGACCGAACCGCGTTAAAAATTCTTGTGTATTCTTTGGTCTTTATTTTTCTATTATTATTACTTTGGGTATTCGTGTCAGGCTTGGATCATAACAAGTGATATCAGAGCTAAAGGTTTCTGTTCAAAATAGGAGAATAGAGAAAGAATAAAAGGATGTCATCTTCGACATTGAGGTATGAGATTCTATTATTTGATGGAAAGGACAACTTCGCACTATGACAGAGTACGATTCAAGATTATTTGGTGCAGCAGAGTCTTGATATAGCTTTATTGGAGGAAAAGCGTAGCAGTATGAAAGATGCAAATTGGGATACAATTCACAAGAGAACTCTCAACACTATTGGGTTAGCACTAGCTCCCCAAACTAAAATTACTGTGTTGAATGAGACATCTCTTAAAGTTTTGTGGGATAAATTGGGGAGCGCTTATGCGTATAAGTTGTTGGCTAATCGATTGTGTATGAATATGGATTTGTGTCAAATGTGTATGGATGGAGGAGGTAACATTCTTGACCACATTAATGAGTTTAACAGTTTACTTTGTCAATTGTTGAATATGAGTGAGAAAATTGAGGATGAAGAACAAGTTTTATCATTGTTAGCATCATTATCGAGGTATTTCAAACCATTGATGCAAATGATTTAGTTGGAAAGCATACTATTCGTTTGAATGATGTGATAATTGTTTTGAAAGAGAATGACAAGTTGGTGAGAGAAAGTGAGAGTAATCCTCAATTGTGTGTAGCAATAGAAAACGGTTGAAAGAGGGAGGAGACACAAGAGGAGTGGTGACCGTAATGGAAGATCGAAATCTCGGCCGAGAGACTTAAACACTGTTGAGTGTCATTACTGTCAAAAGACCGGTCACATGCAATTTTACTGTCCTCAGTTTAAGCAATACTTGAAGAGTTTGCATGGAATGATGAAGGGTACGCATTAGAATGATGATTCTTCAGTGAATGTGGTTAATGAATATGATGGTGATTTGCTTGTAAGTGCTGCAAATGATCTTGTTGAAGATCATAACAGTTGGATTTTAGAATCTGTTGCTTTATACTTGTAGAGATAGAGTTCGTTTTGACACTTTGTAAGAAGGTGGAGAATTTAGTAGCATCACTGTTGGGAGCAATAAAAAATTAAAGATTGAAGGTAAGATAAGAGTTCGCTTGAAGCTGCACAATGATGTTGTTAAAATACTTATAGATGTGAATTTTGTATCTGGTGCAAGAGCCAATATAATTTTTTGGGTAATTTGGCTTCGAAAGGGTAAAAATATGTTAGTGATGGAGACAACTGCACTTTGTTCAAAGATGATGATTTAGTATTGCAAAGGAGAAAGAAAGGGAAGAATATATATTACTTAGATGAGTGTTTGCTGAAGAATGAATGTAGTAGAAGAGATAAGACGAAAACTGACAAGAGAGTTCGGTTTTCAATAAGTGTTGAGATTTGTGGAAATTTTAGTAGAGGAAGGAATTGTTGGGATAACTACTCAAATTCTAGTTTGAGTTATAACTCAAAGTAGAAAGGAGTTTTTCCTTATAAATAGGCTTTAGAGCTTAGTAGTTGAGTATCACAGAATCCTGATCTAATTCATTAGAGAGTTGAAACTTAGGCTTTGGTCTTTTGTGAGAGAGAGAACTTTCATAGTTTTGTCTGCTAAAAAACTTTAAACATTGTAAGAGAGTTTCTACAATTTTGTCCGTCCAAAAATTGTAACTTTTATTTAGTGGAGATCGTGGAGTAGGTCTATTGTTAAGAGATTAACCACGTTAAAAATTCTTGTATGTTTTTTATTCTTTCTTTCTTTCTTTATTATTATTACTGTGAGTGTTCTTGTCATGTTTAGATCCTAACAATTAATATTTTCTCTCTTCATTAATTTGCCGGTTAGTTTTCCAATTTTTGTGCTTGAAAGATGCAGTTGAAGTGATATTAACTATATTGGCTTTGTTTCTCTCTTTTGAGAGCGAACAAGTATTTAAAGGAAAATTGAATATATAGTTCCACATGTTGGCGAGATTTTGTCATTTTTGTGTTTAAGCATTTTGGTCCCCTGTTTGTATAACATTAGAGCACATGATGGAATTTCTCATTAAAACCAAATGTATGTATGCCAATTTAACCCAGGATTAGGGAGAAATTTTGTGTGTGGGCATATTTGTGTTTAAGCTTTTAATAGCTTCCTCACTCATAGCCAATTTAACCCAGAATTAGGGAGAAATTTGTTTTTCGTCTTTTTTAATAATATTCAGTTTGATCAAATACAAAAAAGCGCACATGAATTATCGTATTAAAAATTTTGCAAACTAATAAAGGAATGGTACCTTCTTCATTTCCCCAAAAAATTCTTGTCCCTTAAACAATACTCTGTCCCATACCTGTTATATATATATATATATAATTTTTATTTTTGTTAAATATTATATTTTACAATATATATTTTTTATATATTAAAAAATTGTTACTTTTACCTTTTTTTCCTGCTTACAAAATTTTTTGAATCCGTATTCAGTGCTGCGTTTCTGAGTTGCCTTGATAATTTTTTAATGATCGTGAAGGACTTCAAGTTGAAGTGGTGAACAAATAACTTGTCTTAAAAAAAATATGACATGTTGAAAAACTCCGTATTGACATGATTGTTTTTCTTTTGCAATAACACAGGCAGAGACAATTCGGGAGATTATTGAAGATGCAGGATTTGAGCAGTGCTAATTCAAGATGAAAACAACGACAAATCCAACAAGTATGAGTTATTCGGATTAATGGAATGACTTGTACATCTTGTTCCTCATCTGTTGAACAAGCATTGGAGGTAATTCCAGAAAGCACAAGTTGCATTGGCAACTGAAGAAGAAGAAGAAGTTCATTATGATCCAAGAATCCTGAGCCACGATCAGATCATGAAAGCAGTACAAGACACTGGATTTGAGGCCATTCTCATTAGTACTTACAAAAACTTATGCGAGGTATGTTGCCTTTCTTCTGTTAGGAAAATGGGTAGGAAGAACGAAAGCAGAATAGGAATTGCAGGCTTTGAAACGTGTAGGAACACTTTCTTTAGAGTAATATTTGCCCCCACTATTTGGTTGCAGTGATACAGACAAATTACTCCTAGGATATGACAAAGCCTTAAGAATGTAATCAACCATTTACACTCTTCTCATATCTATTTATAATGTCCTGAATTCAGCAAACAAAATTGATGAAAGGATGTATCTGTTTCGATTTAACCGAATTAGTTGAATCAGAAGAATTGCAATTGTTCATAAATAACTAATTCCAGAAGAATTGCAATTGTTCAGAAATAACTAACTCTGCAACTATTCATTTTATAAAAATTAAATAAACCGAAAACATTAATAATTTACACCAACAATCCCCCACTTAGATTATTAATGATGTTATACTGAATTGTTAAACCTTATGCATAGTGAAAGTCTCTTTCAAGTTAAACTGTCATTTAGAGTTGATGTTTCAAAGTTTTGACCAAATCAAAGTAGTAATTAAATACTTTAAACTTTGATTCATTATTAACAGAACCGGAAACAAAACTCACATAAGATTCAAAGACATCAATCATAGTTAACCGGTAATTATCGCACCTAATATGGCCTTGTGCTCCTAACCTTTATTCATAAACATTTACAAAAGTATGCTTACTTTTGCTAGAAGCAGCACTACTTCTTATGTCCATATAGGTGAAGTCCTTACTTCAACAAATACATTTGCCACTATGTTCTGTCCGAACAACCTTTCCTTCATTAAGAGTATTTAAACTCATTCTCTTTTAGACTAAGCATAAATGTACCTTATGCTTGTTACCATTGCTTATCAATAGTTTGTTGTTACCCATTGAACTTTTAATTGTTAGGTTACAACAATAAAAGTTGGGTTTCCACTATTGGCAATAAAAGCTAAAGCGGTTTAAGGCCAATTCCTATAGCCGAACTTCTAACTAAATGTCTCGAGAGTGCTTTTGTTAATGGATTGGCTAAATTATGGGCGGACTTAACATAAGTAACCGTAATGACACCTTCAGATAAAAGTTGTCTTACATACTCATGTCTCAAAGCAATGTGCCTTGATTTTCCATTGTAAATTTTG
>CANYCX013917118.1:0-10741 GCA_948193385.1 Breynia disticha f. nivosa
ACAACAACCAAATCAATGCTCACATTAATCTCAAAGCAATTACATGTTGTTCTTATTAGCAAGATATCAACCATATGTCAAAATCCTATCAATTAGGCATATAACCAAATGAGCCTACCAAATCATATTACAATAAGAACATCACCATACCATATCTCAATCAAATCTTACTCATAAGAAATCACTCAAGCAAGAATCATATCAAGCTTTATAAGTTCAATAGAACACAGTTATGATCATTTATCAATTGTTCTTATATTTAAGCTCTTAAGCTTCTTAAGTATTCATTAAAGATTTCTAAGAATATTTAGGTTCTTAATTAACATATCACGTATAAGAAAAATCACAAGATTTACTTAGATAAGTGTAGAAACACTTATAAGTTACAAATTCCTTTACCTCGACTAGTATGCGAAGTCAGTGTCAGGCGTTAACATTGATATGAATTCCGTATAGATCCTCCTATACGACATCAAACATATAGAAGCTATTATTCACTTATCTAAACTATGAATTCACACTCAACATATTAAAAACAGCCTCTTTGATCTCCATTCTTAAGTTCACAGTGGTTTCCTCTTCTTACCACCTTTCATATAGCAACTCAACCTTCAAGTTAGGCATTCTAAGCTATATATAGAAGTTTCATTAACTAATTATCAAATAGTGGTTTCAACTCATCCAACTTTAAAACATCTAAGAATAATATCACACACTTACCTTGATAACTCGCACCTCAATTCCTGCAAAAATTCTTTCTTTCTTGCTCAAAGATACTGCTTGGACAATTTCTAGGGGTTCCAACCAATTGTCTTGCTTGTTTGCTTTGTTTTAATAATCTCTTTGTAAATGAATTGGTAAGCAAACAGAACTGTTCGAAAGAACCCAATCGACATGACCTCGAGCACGGGTCGTGCTCGTGCTCGTGCCATACATTTTCCAGCACGAGTTTCTGTTTGGTCAGGCACGATCTCGTTCTGAAATAAATTAGACACGAGGGCATGCCAAATTTATAGGATGAGCAGGAGGTCGTGTTGATCATCATCCATGAGCACGAGGACGTGCTCTCAGACTGTGCTGCATGTTGTTTTTTGAATTTTTACCTAAATTGATCCGATTCGATCTTGTTTTAAGATATTTTCATTTATTTTAATTCCTATAAATTCTGGGACGTTACAAATCTCCTCCACTTAGGAAATTTTGTCCCTGAAATTTAAAACAGATCAAATCGCAAGAAATTCTCACTAAGGTATATGTATGTATTTACCATACCTCCCTTGCATTTTAACTTGCAGCAAAAACAGGAGCAGTTACATTAGCAACACTATACCCTTAAATTCAAGAACGTACCTGTAATACTCACCATAACCATCCGGCATTGTCGCATCATCCCTCTAAGCTTTTTGCTTCCTTATCAAATCAAATCAAGTTAAGTCTTTACTTAACTTGTAGTCACAACACAAATTCATCAACTAAATCAGCATATCATAACATCCAATATCGAAATCAAAAATTAGAACATACCTCAATGCTCTGACGAGGAGTTTGAAAACAAATATGAATACTATCGTGTCATATCTGACTCAGCCTCTGAAGTAGCTTCTTTTGGTGAATGAAAACTCCACTTCACCAAAACCATCAGAATCTCATGATTTTGTAGCTGTCTCAACTGTCAGTCTAAAATCTTGATAGGTTCCTCCTTGTAGGTTAACTCCTCAGATATCTCCAACTCTGGAGCACTCAATATGTGACTAAAAAATGAAATACGTGATATAATCATGACAACTCATTCGGTAACCTCAATCGATAACCCAATGGTCCCACTCTCTCAATAATCTCATACAGCCCGATAGGCCTAGGACTTAACTTTCCTCGTCTCCCAAATCGAATCACACCTCTCTAGGGTGATACTCTCAAGAAAACCTTATCTTTGACCGCATATTCTATCTCCTGATGAAGTCGGTCGTATCTAATGATCCTGAGTAGCTTGTGTACATCTTAACACAATATTGATCTTCTCAAGAGTTTGCTTAACCAACTCTGGTCCTTCTATCTGGTGCAAACCTTCAATATCCCAGTAAGCTGGACTACGACACCGCCTCCCGTATAAAGCTTCTTAAGGTGTCATCCCGATATTAGAATGGTAGCTATTATTGCATGCAAACTCAACCAAAGGTAAGTGATCATCCCAATATCCTCCGTACTCTAAAACACAAGCTCGTAACATGTGCTCAACTGTCTCTTTTCTGATTGACCATCAGTCTGTGGATGGAAAGCTGTACTAAACCTCAATCTCGTACCCATCGCTTTCTAGAGATTCTGCCAAAATTGTAATGTAAATCGAGGGTCACGATTAGACACAATAGAAATAGGAACACCATGTAACTTGACGATCTCAACAATGTACAAACCAGCTAACCTATCCAATGTATCATCTTGTCGATAGCTGAGAAGTGAGCTAATTTCGTCAGTCGATCAATTATCACCCAAATCGCATCATGACGTCGAAATGTCCCTTGTAAGCCTATAATTAAATTCATGGTGATCTTCTCTCATTTCCTCTCTGAAATCTCTAAAGGTCTCAATTTTCTGGCTGGTCCTTGATGTTCTCCTTAATCTGTTGACAAGGTAGGCATCTAGCGACAAACTCTGCTATATCTCTCTTCATGTGTACCCACCAGTACAAGTCTCTTATATATCTATACATCTTCGTACTGCTAGGATGAACTGATAACGGTGAAGAATAAGCCTCAACCATCAAATGATTCTTCAACTCTGCAATATCAAGAACACACAATCTCTCTCTATAATACAACACACCGTCGTCATCAAGTCAGTGTGAAGTAGTCACTTTCCATTTCTCAATTTTCTTCTTAATCTGCATTAAATGCTCAGTCTCAATCTGATGCGATGCAATCATATCTCTCATCTGAGGTAGAAGTCTAATATTGGCTAACATCTAATCGTCGACCAAATCCAACTGCAGCCATAACTCTCGTAAAGCAAATAGTGACTCTACTCTATATGTAACTGAATCAACATCCTCCTTCCCTTTTCTACTCAAAGCATCGGTAACCACATTTGCCTTTCTAGGATGATATTTAATCGTGCGGGATGATATTTAATTGTGCAAGATGATATTTAATCCAAATACCTCTGTCTAAAGTTCAACTCCCTCTGAGTCGTGATATACTTGAGCCTTTTGTGATATGTGAATATCTGAAAAGTCTCACCGTATAGATAATGTCGCCAAACCGTAAAAGCGTGAATAATCGCAGCTAACTCCAAATCATGTGTCAGATAATTAACCTAGTGTGGTCTCAAGTGACATGAGGTATAAGCAATTACCCTACTGTGCTGCATCAATAAACTACCTAACCTAGCTCCAGACGCATCTGTATAAACCACAAATCCACCTCTTTGAAAAGGTAACATAATAACTAGAGCTTCAACTAACCTTTTCTTCAACTCTCAAAAACTTTCTTCACACTTATCATTCCAAATAAACAGAGTATTCCTTTTCAACAAAGAAGTCATAGGTCTAGCTATCTTCGAAAAATCCACGATAAATCTCCGATAATAACATACTAAGCCTAGAAAACTCCATGCTTCAGGTGCGTTCTTCGGAGGTTCCTACTCATGAACTGCCTTTATCTTACTAGGATCAAGTTTCACTCATTCTGCCGATATCACATGTCCTAGAAAGATAACCTCAGACATCCAGAACTCTCATTCGTTGAATTTAGTGTATAGCTCTTTCTCTTTTAGCAACTCGAACACAATCTTCAGATGTCTTCTATGCTCCTTCCTATCTTTTGAATACACGAACACGTCATCAATAAACACAACCACAAATTGATCTAAATAAGGCTGGAACACCTTATTCATTAGTGCCATAAATATTCCTGGCAACAATGAACTCAGAATGCCCGTATCTAGTCTTGAATGTTGTCTTCGCAATTGAATCCTCCTCAACTCTCAGCTGCAATACCCTGATCTCTAATCGATTTTGGAGAACATTGTATCACCCCACAGCTGATCGATCAAATCATCTATCTGCGACAATGGATACTTATTTTTCACTGTCACTTTGTTCAGCTGACGATAATCAATGAACAACTGCATACTACCATCTTTCTTATGCACAAATAACACAGGTGCACCCCAAGGTGAAACACTCGGTCGTATAAATCCCTTTTCTAACATCTCTTCTAGCTATCTTTTCAACTTCAGCAGCTCAACCGCTTCCATCATATACAATGTAATTAATACTGGTGCTGCTTTTGGAACAGTCTTTATCCTAAAATCAGCATCTCGCTGTGGTGGTAATCCCTGTAACTCGTCAGGAAATACCTTAGGATAATGTCGTACAATCTGCACATCTCGTACCTCCAATTTTGGTTGATTTAGATCAATCAATGAAGCTAAACAGGCATCATAACCTTCTCAAATCAACCTTGCAGCTACAACTGCTGAAATCAATCAGGAGGGAAGTACCTTCCTCCTGCCAACCAATAACACTTGTCTCTTACTTTAAACCCTTATAACGACCTCTTTAGAATAACATTCGACCATACCTCAATTCCTGGACAACCAATCCATCCCTAAGATGATCCCAAAATTGGCATCCTCAAAACGATCAAATCAGCTAAATAAGTCGATTTACCAATACATAACTCCCAGTGTTGCAAAATGTGTTGCTCCAACACAGTACTACCAGCAGGCAAAGAAATAGCAACTGTATACTCCAACTTCTCAATACTACCTCTTATATGCTCTACAACACTCTTGCTAACAAATGAACAGGTAGAACCCAGATCAATTAGTACTAAAGTAGTATGTGTCAAAATGGAAATAGTATGGATGATGAAGTCTG
This sequence comes from Breynia disticha f. nivosa, assembly GCA_948193385.1. Classification (NCBI taxonomy): domain Eukaryota; kingdom Viridiplantae; phylum Streptophyta; class Magnoliopsida; order Malpighiales; family Phyllanthaceae; genus Breynia; species Breynia disticha. Next base: position 4,877 of record CANYCX013917118.1, read on the forward strand.
GATCCTCTACTGCCTCATCTCGGGTTATGATATATACTCTAGCTTGTGGTGCTGACCCTACTGGTGTGACTGCTCCACCAACTGTACCTGCTGCATCTGAACCACTATCTCCACCTTTGGAGGCTGCTGCTCCTCTAGAAGTAGACCCGGAACCATGTCCACCTCTACCTCTACCAGTACCAGTTGTTGATGTTGTGGTCCTAGCATCATCCACACTACTCTGCCTAGAAACACCTCCTCTTGGAATATCTCATCTCTCTGCACAGTCTTTGGTGAAATAGCCCAGCTGGTGACAAGTGAAACACAATGGTCGTGTATCCTCGCCAGTATAAGCACATGTGCCTCTGCTTTGGTAAGTAGGAGGCCTGGTGGAATAACTCCCCCCAACTCCTGCTCCGCCTTTCGACTGTCGACTACCACCCATAAAACCTCGGGCGTCTGATCTCTGAAGTCCTCTAACTAAACTAGAACCAGATATCTTCTATCGCTTTCCTTCCTTTTTACCCGCTATCTTATCACCCTCTGCTGCTAACTCCTTAGCTCGAATAGCAGTCTCAAGTAACATCTCATAAGTCGGTGGTTTCATCGCAATTCTGGTGCGAACATTTTACCTGAGACATCGCTCAAATCTGTCCCTCCTCTTCTAGACTGTTGCAACATCCTCTGGAGCATGACAAGGTAACTTAGTGAACTCTGCCTCGTACTCAACAAGTGTCATCTCTTTCTATTTCAACTCTAGAAACTCTATCTTTTTCTTAGTCTGATAATGCGGAGGAGTATATTTATCAGCAAATCTCCTCAAAAAATTGTCCCAAGTCAACACTGGATGATCTTTCTGACTATTCAAAATCGATTTCCACCATTTCCAAGATGCTTTCCCAAGTAGAGATGTGGTATACCTCAATTTCTGCTCTAGAGTACACCTCATACGCTTCAATATAAGTTCAGTATTCCTCAGCTAATCATCTGCCTCGGTTGAATCTGTACAACCCTCAAAAGTCCTAGCCCCCTATTTTCTAACCTCAACAAAATTCTTATCAATGTTCAGGTTTGACTGGCTCTTTGAACCTTTCTGGCTCTACTGACCCTGCTCTCCATCATCTTCTGCATCATCTCCCAAAATAGAGCATATGTAGGATCATAAAGGGGTATAGGCATCGTAGTCTGTACTGGTTGCTCTAGAGGTACAAGGGCTGACCCCTGTCCCAAACTGAGTCTTTAGACTCGGCTGTGTGATCAGGCAATATGTCTCTAGGCTCCATCTCTCTGTAAAATAAATCAGTTTCAAAACTTTCAGCTTTTTAAATCAATGCAATGAAAATCATCGGCATAGTCCATAGAGAATTTAATCCCTGCTCTGATGCCACTAATTGTGAGACTAAATTTTAAAACCATTTTTTCCATTTTACAATATATTATAATAAAATATAGCTAGAGGAGAGAGAAAATGATAAGATATGCATTCATAAATCTTCGGCCCAAACTCTTTTTACAATTCAAAATAGAATTGCGGAAGCTGTAAATAGTTTAGAAAACAAACCCAAACTGGAATGCATATATATATATATATATATATATATATAATGTATACAAAATATGTACAAGTCAAAAGCATGTACAAGCTGAAAGAAACAAAATTTAGAGCTTCACCTCGGACGATATCGCAAAATATAATAATTACTACAGCTCCAAATTCAACAGTAGTTACCTACGATCTGCACATCATTTAAACAATCAAACATGATGAGTATATAAAAATACTCAGTAAGCGAATATTAGAATACAGAATAAATGAAGTGCAAGGAAAATAATGTTCAGTATGAGGTCGTGCTCTATGAACACAAGACTGCTCATATCTCTTTTCCCAGTTGGCATGTCGTGTCATTCTAAACATGAGTCATGCTCAGTCTATTCTGTCTAGTTAGCATAGGCGTGCTATCTTGAGCACAGAGTCGTGCTCTTCATAACTTTTCTAGATTTCATAAGCACGGGACGTGCTATTCAGATTGGCCTCCAGCATGTGCACGTGCTGGTTAGCACGAGGACGTGCTGAGTTTCTATTATTACACAATTTGTTTTGGTATTCAAATTACAACAAACAAGATCATTTAAGCAGTACATCTAACATTCTTATTATACCAAATCAACAGTGTTTATACATTGGAAACACTCATAACAATCTTGTTTGCATCACAAACATAATAAGCATATGAACTAAAACACACTAATACATATGTACATCATTCCAAATCAATATCAGCAATATCAACCTTCATAAGTCATAAAGCAATAATCAAATATGCTAATTATGAATGTGAATCAAGTGCATATGAATGACTATAAAATCACATGTGAAATGCCATGGGGTCTCTCGTTTCTCTTTTCTTTTCTTTTTCTTTTATCCTCGATCCAAGAACGGCATTGAAAGTCCATCCAGAATAATCATCGGTCCAAAACCAGCATCAAACTCAATTTGGCACTGAGCCCAGCTTGGAATAATCCTCAGGCCCAGCCTAGGATAACGACCCAGTGTCACTCAATCATGCAACACAATGAATGATCAATGCATTCATATGGCCCAATCTCAATCAAGTATGCTCAACAAGCAAATACATGCTCACATAAATCGCAAAACAATTACATGTTGTTCTTATCAACAAGATATCAAACATATGTCAATATGACATCAATTAGGCACATAACCAAATGAGCCTACCAAATCATATTACAATAAGAACATCATCATACCATATCTCAATCAAATCATGCTCATAAGAAATCACTCAAGCAAGAATCATATCAAGCTTTATAAGTTCAATAGAATATAGTTGTGAGCATTTATCAATTGTTCTTATATTTAAGCTCTTAAGCTTTTTAAGTATTCATTCAAGATTTCTAAGAACATTTAGGTTTTCAATTAACATATCACGTATAAGAACAATTACAAGATTTACTTAGATAAGTGTAGAAACACTTACAAGTTACGAATTCCCTTACCTCAACTAGTATACGAAGTCGGTGTTGGGCACTAACTTCGATCTGAATCGTGTATAGATCCTCCTATACAACATCAAACATATAGAAGCTGTTATTCACTTATTTATACTTTGAGTTCACACTCAACATATTAAAAACAGCCTTCTTAATCTTCATTCTTAAGTTCATAGTGGTTTCCTCTTCTTATCACCTTTCATATAGTAACTCAACCTTCAAGTTAGACATTCTAAGCTATATATAGAAGTTTCATTAACTAATTATCAAATAGTGGTTTCAACTCATCCAACTTTAAAAGATCTAAGAATAATATCATACACTTACCTTGATAACTTGCACCTCAATTCCTACAAAAATTCTTTCTTTCTTGCTGAAAGATACTGCTTGGACGATTTCTAGGGTTTCCAACCAATTGTCTTGCCTGCTTGATCTATTTTACTACTCACTTTGTAAATGAATCGGTACACATACAGAACTGTTCAAAATAACCCGATCGACACGACCTCGAGCACAGATCGTGCTCGTGCTCATTTCGTACATTTTCCAGCATGAGTTCCTATTTGGTCGTGCACGATCTCTTTCTGAAATAAATTAAACAGAAGGGCGTGCCAAATTTCCAAGATGAGCAGGAGGTCATACTGATGCTCAGCCATGAGCACGAGGATGTGCTCTCAGACCGTGCTGCATGTTGTTTTCTGAATTTTTACCTAAATCGATCTGATTCGATCTCCTTTTAAGCTATTTTTCATTTATTTTGATTCCTATAAATTTCAGGACATTATAAAACCTTTCCTTCTTCTAATTCTAATAAATCTATTTCTAACACATAAAATTTTCTATTTCAAAGTTAATTAAAGTAATGCAAGGAAATTCTTTACATTCTATGTCATGACCAAGGAAGGAATGTTGGGTTTTGGCTTCTGTTTTTGCCAATATGGGATGGATTTTCTTTGTGAGTTTAGTAAGTGGAAGTGGAGAAGTGGAAGGGTTTGTGTAGGTGGGATTAGAGAAGTAACATTTTTTTTGTGCGTATAGACACTAAATTAAGCTGTAAAATTTTATTTTTGTTGACATTTAATTATTTTATCATTTAATCTTATTAATACATCTATTTTCTTTTTATTCTCCACATTCCTAATAATATTTTCTCTTAAATTTGATTATGTTAAACTTTTAGGATGGTACAAAATATTTCTCTCTCATGTTTGTTACAAAACTTTTATCTGAATACTTATAAAAAATACCATCGACGTACCTTCTGACATAGTAAACTTTGACAGTTGCTGCTATTGTTCCATTCATAGTGGCAATGATACATAGAGGGGTAGATAAAACAACAAGAGAGCTGCCTATTATGGATACTACTTCACAAAATTGTCCCATCATCCTTTCATTGACGGCTAAGAGCCCTGTCTTATAATAAATGGCAAGTGTTCATAGTTGTTTTAAATACATTGTAACACTCAAAAGCCATCAGTATAATATTATATTGTCATGAACCCATGTCCCATTTCCCTGTCAAGCTTCCAAGTTTTTTTTTGTAATTCTAATATAGAGCAGATAGAATTTAGAAGCCATACTTGTGACGCCTAATTTTATTTTCCAATTGTGTAATTAATTGTAATTAATAAGATTTTACATATATTTTTTTCACGTTTTACTTCATATTCTTAAAATACGAAAGCTTCACAAATAAAAAACCTTACAAAATTCCAAAATTAAACACTAGTATGGCTTAAACAACTTATTTGAAATCACTCAATTCAAACTTTCTTAAAACTCTCAAATTATAGGAAAAAAATCCCAAGATAAAAATCTAGATGGATCCTGACTTGCCGCCCGATGTCTGGTAATACAAAATGGAGATAGGAAAAAAATCCACCTGATAGCCCACTACTTTGTTAAATAGATTAATAACAAAGTTTTATGAGCATTAAATTAGTAAGTATATACATAAGATCTGTGAGGCTCAAATTCTTGAACTACTTTTCTGTCAATTATTTAACTTATCTATTTTTCTACCATATATTTTTTTCTCTTTTAAACCAATAACTAAAATCTGAATGTCATGTACAAACACAATTTCTCAGAAAAACAACTTCAAATACCATTTGAAATGAATGACGAGAACATAACCATTGCCATATGCAATGTAATAAAAAATAAATGTATCTTGGGAAAATGCCCTACACGACGGGTTTTCAAAATAATGTAAGATCATAGTTCACAAGATCAAATTTGTCAAAAAACCCAAAAGTGTGGATGAAATCCCCAACCTCGTAGCGAATATCCCCAAGAGTGTCCAAAAGAAATAGTGTAGAGAGTTTGCACAGTTTACGAGGCAGCCTCCTCGTCTATATTACACAAACACACAACAGAAAACATGAGTACAAAAATTAGTAAGGGTATGACCCTCACGTCACTTACCTATCCATATAAAGTCTAATACACTCGTTCATTACTCTCACCGTTACCCTTTCTATCGCTACACTCTTGCACTATATACTCGTGATTTTTCTCTCTCCCTTAGATTCTAAGGTGTGTTATCAAATGGTTAATTTGAGTTCTTTTGTGTTAGTTGAGGTCTTACTTGATAAGTTTTAGGTCCCTATCTTAGTCTATTTCATACTCTAACTCCAGATTGATGTCTGACATGAGTTTCTAGGTTAAACAGTCTTCTGGAGCAAAATAACGTAGGTTTTCCCAAGGCTAACGTACGTTATCCCGTCCGGCAGACTCCAGCCAAGAATAACGTATGCTAGCCTAGCCATTAACATATGTTAATGTAGGTAACGTGTGTTAACCTCCTCATTAACGTACGTTAATGAGCTCTAGAGCATAAACTCTACACGATCCGAATCCTACCAATAA
>CANYCX013917412.1:0-10211 GCA_948193385.1 Breynia disticha f. nivosa
GCTTATTAAGAAAATCGACGACATATAGACATCACGTCCTATTCATTATCGTTCCACACATATTTTACATATACATTTATATACATAAATTGCAACCATCCTTTAATTTCTCAATTCTCAAGTTAACCTCCATAATCTAAAGTTTACTAAATTAATTTATAAAAAATAATCACGACACAACCTACACTTACTCTTAATTTACAAATCTCATTATTCTAAATTTTGAAATCTCATAATAAATTCTCCACCATTCCATTTAAATCTTATAGCCTCATTAAAAGAAACCCCCTTTTTAAAATTTTCGATATTCCATGAATTAAAATTCTAAATTTACAACATTCTAAATTCTTTTTTAATTAATTTCAATTAATTAACATTTTAAATCTTAATAATGATACATTCCACCACGACTTAATTGAAAAACTGCAATAATCCTTCTTAATTTATATCTTCCCCAAACAATCAAAATTCCAGATTTTCTCCATTTAATTTCCCTCAATCCAAACCAATCAATTACCAATTTATACTCTTCTCAAACCAAACTCAATCAATACATTTTTATAATTAAATTCATTAGCACATAAGTTATATATATATATATATACATATTTTTTTTTAAAACCCACCTAAATAAAGTCGATAATTCAGTACGGTAGCCTATTCCCTTCCTCTAATTCATCGGAACTTGCAAATATCAAACAAACCCAACACAACCATATAAGTTCTCAGCCTAACACAACTGAATTTAGGGTTTTACACTAAAACCCACCATTTTCATTCAAAACTCGCCGGCAGCACGGCCTGGAGCGTGCAGCGGCTAGGAGGGAGGCACGACCAGTAGGCTCCAGTTGTGGTGGTGCGTGGCTAGACACGCAACGGCCAGAGGGCAGCATCGACGGAGATACTGCAGCTGGAACGTGCGTCGGCCGGAGCTTGGGCTGAGGTGCGGCTGGAGAGACGAGTCGCGGCTGTAGCACGCCGAACGTGGAGGAAACACGACCGAAGGAAGAGAGGCGCGCTTGGGGTGATGGCCACGACAGCAACGTGGAAAGGTGGCGTGTTGTTTGTGAGAGCAAGATAAAAAAGTGTCGGCTGTGGAGAGGAGAAAAGGAAGACACGTGAGGATGGTCACGCTGCCGGTGAAGGAGTGGCTCGCGGTAGGGAGGAGAGAAAGAGAGATTCGGGCGGTCGAGAAGGGAAGATCGGAGAGGGAGAATCGGGGTGAGGGGGAGACGTCGGTGGTGTGGTGGTCGGCGATGGGGGAGGCGAGAAAGAGAGAGAGCCGAGAGAGGTGTCGAGAGTGGAAGGGAGCCGCGGGGGGGCCGGCTGTACAAGTTTTTTAAGAGGAAAGAAGTAGATTTAGGGTTATTTATGGATAGTTTTAGGGTTTCATAAGTGTTAGGATATTGTCTAAACTACCCCTACTCTAATAATTTAATTACTTTAAGCTCAATTATTTTCTTTTAAATCTTAATAGCATAATTTCATTTAATGTAACTCGTCTACTTAAATTTATTTATTTTAATAATTTAAATTAACATAGACTAAATTTAAATAATCTATATACGAAAATATTTTATTTAATTAATTTAGCTTACGAAAAATTATATACTCATTGATTTAATTTAAATTAAAAATATTCTTAATTTAAATAAATCCTCTTACGAAAAAAATTTAATTTTTTTTCCCTTCAATATTCTTCATTTAAATTTTAAATTTTTAATCTTTCAAAATTTTTGGGGCGTTACACATAATGATGTAAAAGATAAAGAATGATTGAATGATCATTATATTAGTACCTAACAGGACCTCATGTCTGCAAAATTGATGTCATGTTGAACTTAAATTATTCATTTCAGTATGTTGGAACGTCTTTGTGTCGAACCTGTGTAAGACAAAGGATCTTGTGTGCAAAAGCACGACAGTTGAACTCAATTAAAATGTATTGTGAGTGTGACAAAAACATAAATTAAACAAAGTTTACCAAACGTCAGAATGACTATAATAAGGTGTCAAGCATTAAACTATGTGACATGTTAACAGAAAGAAAGAAAAATATATGTAACAATGTTTCTCACTATGGTTATGGAATCTATGCCATAGATTGATTAAACTAGTGAGAATGAAAAGTAATATCACAGACGATATGATAACAATTTCAATGTTTATGTTACTATAAGCTATGTAAATGTACAACTTTGTGTAGAATGATTAATGGTTAAAAATACGGTAATGGCATTTCTTAAAAAAAACCATTGTGAAAACATTAAAATATCAAATTGAGAAACGTCTTCCAAGAGATGTAAATAAACAAGATAAAATTTAAATGTCTAAGAAAAGAGGAAAAGCCATTTAAAAGAAAGGATCTATAATAGATCGATATGCGATGTTTTAGTAAGCTACTATGAGAAGTATGATGTTGCTCTGTTGTTGTAAGAGCTTATGAGGAATATAGTATTAAAAGGAACACAATATGAGAGTGAAATGTATGAGATCAATGAAATTTTAACTTAGAGTGATGTTGATGAGAATATTAGCATATATAGAGAGAGAATTCAATAAAGGAAAGTGGAAATGGTTGAGTAATTGAGAATTTTGATGTAAAATTCTTGAGGTTTGCTCTTGTTTGTCTCTTTTCTTTAGCGTAACGCCAAAAATATATCTTGATTATGGGAACGATTGTTGGTTTCCTATGTCCTTTTTCTTGACCAAGGTAAAATAGTTTGTCTATTTTTATATTTATCTCGTATATACAAATTCCTTTCTTGTTATCTACCTTGGGTTGGCATTACTGATAGAGCAAAGAGCATGAACATAGAGATATATATGAGTGATATTAATCAAATATTCGAGAGAGATATTATGAGAAAAACATGATGGTGTTTCTATTACAAATTCAGAATTCTTATGATATACAAGATGTGAACTTGGTTTGTGATAAGAGACCTTGGTTTTGATAAGATAGAGTGAAACTGAAATGTGCTATACTTTTGAGAACTTATTTCAGTTGAGAGTGAAACCACACTTGACAGGTATATTCTTATGCTATTGATTATTATGAATAGTATTTTGATTGATGCCTTGATTGTGAGTATGTGAGAAGGAAAAGTTAGGTTGACTTAGGAATTCCTTGATTTGAAATTTTGGGGATGAAATTTTTTAAGTGGGGGAGAATTGTAACATCTTGGAAATTATTTTTATGGAAAATGATTATTGAAAATAAGATTTTTCTTATTGAAATGATGAAAAATAAATGAGTATATTTAGTTATATGAAGGTTGATTGAAGGTGGATATAAGGTTTATGTGAAATAAACAAGAAAAAGGAGAAATGCTGAAAATAGCAAAGTACGTGCAGTGCCAGTAAAGTACGCACGGTGGGCACTACAGGGTATAGTTCACTGCCCACCACGTGAGTCCACTAAAATCTAGAAAAAAATATATAAGGTTACGATTAAGTCATAAGTAGGTTCAAGAAAAAATTTTAAGGTTCAGAGGAAGGGTTAGAGTGAGAGAGAACTGAAAAAAGTGAGATTATGAGCAAAGGAAGTGATTATAGATGCAGTCTTGGAATCATCCATCTTAAAATCATAAGGTAAGTAAGGATAAGGGTTTCCATTAGGTTTCTCCTTTGAATGGAACGATATTCTATATATTTCACTTGTTCTTTTGCTACTGGAATGATAGAATTAAAGGGGAGAAACTAGAATTGATATGATGTATATGATAGGAAGGATTTGAAGAAGAAGGAATTGAGAAAAAGAGTTGAAAACATAGGGTTTATGTTGAAAATTGTAAACCTTATTGATTGAATGTGTTTGAATAGAAATTGATGCTGGAAAAATATGTTATTGAATGATTAGAACTTGAATAAACCCATTGTGCATGAATTAGAAGAGGGCATCTTTAAACGGATGGATGTTGGAAACATTATTCATAAAGGAAATGGTGAAGAGTGGTTGACGTGAAGTTTTCAAATAATGTTTTGATAAGTTTAAGTAAAGGATCAATGTGCTAATGGTTTGTTAATGAATTATATATACTTAATTCCGTATAGGAGGATCTATACTATGGCTTAGTGGCTTGCGAGACAGTGTTTGAGTGTCGATTGTGCTTAGCTACGAGGTAAGTGTTCTAAGCTTACATGCACGTGTTTTTACGCTTACAAATTGTTTAGGTTTCTTTAGGCTTATTTCTCTTAGAATTGGCCTATAATGCTATGTTTGAGATTGCTAGAGATAGCAGAATCTTATTGACACGAGATGTTGTGATTGATTATGGTTATCGATGAAATTGGTTGGTTTACGACCTTATGTCTTCGTGGACATATGATTGACATTAGCTTTATGATTGATTCTTGACTGATGATTTATCAAGCTTAGTTTCTTATTCAGTGTGAAATGTGTTAAATGGGATATTGAGTATGGTTCAAAATAAGGAATTGTTTATGGTTTATTGTATTTTTACCTTATTTCATGAGTGATATGAAATTGTTATCGTATGCTCTTTTATGATATTGACGTATGGTTGATATTTGATCGGTTGACATGCTCCTTCGGCTAGATGCCGTGTTTAAAATCTTATTTGATCTTTATATGAGATTGTGATATTTATGAAAGCATATGATTGCTTTGTTGAGCATGTTGAGCATACGTGATTAAGATTGTGTTATATGAATGCATTGATCATTCATTGTGTTGCATTTATTGTATGACACTGATATAGAGATACAGGCTGGGCCTGATTATATTTCAAGAGAGATCTTGATGCCGATCTGGGACCAATGATATTCTGAGCTGGGCTCGATGTCGTACTGGGTACGATGTCGGTATGGGATTGAGGGAAAAATGAAGCTGAAAAGAAAAAGAAAAAGAAAAGAGAAAGAAAGACCCTGGAGCATTTCACATGTGATTGCATTTGAGATTCGTATGCACTTTTAAGATTTTCATTCATTTATAACATGTGTTGATTCTTGCTTATGATTTATGAATGCTACACAAGATTTATATTTGGATGTTTAGCATTGTACATTACTTATGTACGTTTGTATCGATGCTCATATGCATGTTATATGAATGCTATAATTGTTTGATTCTGAGTTCTGTGTTATGAGAGATATGTTATCTATGTGTTATTGAGAGATATGAGCAGTGCTTTGATATAATTTTGTGAATGATATAGTGTGATGCAAACAGGTACATGGTTGATGTGTTTTTATATGAAAACAATGTTATTGTGTTACATAGATTATATGATAATGCATGAACATGTACAAGTACTTTTTTGCTGGGATTTGAATTGTTAACCGAAACATAAAGCACAACACAGAGACTCAGCACGTCTTCGTACTGACCAGCACGTCATCGTGTTGGATATTGAATCTTAATAAGAATGAACTTGTATTTCAATATGGCGTTGGGCGATTAGGGAATGAAAGGATGAGCACGACCTCGTGTTCATCATCACACCTGTGCTAACTTGACTTCTGCACTTCACATAAACTAAATTTGGGCCTACACTTAATGAGTATTATTATATACTCACCCCCTTTGTTTGTTTACATGATGTGCAGGTATAACAGGATTACTACGAGGAGGACTCGAGCACGAAGATAACAAATATGGATTTTTTTGAAAAGATGTTTAAAAGAAATGTATTTTATTTGTTACATTTGAAATAAATGGATTGTATAATTTGATGACTCTTTTCTATATCCATGTTATTATTATGATTGTAAATGTTGTATAAAAGGTTTAATTTTGAGATTTCAAAATAACTGGAATTTTATTTTTTTAAGTCTCACATAAGCTCCTTCTGTATAGTCACATAGTTAGGACCCTTATGGTATGTAAAAATCTTAAATGTCTTCACGTACAAGTAATACCGCCACACCTTAAGAGCATGTATGATCTTCGCCAATTCTAAATCATGGGTCGGGTAATTACTCTCATATGGCCTCAATTGTGAGGAAGTAAATGCGATCACCTTGCCATCTTGAATCAAAACTCCTCTCAGTCCCAACCTCGAGGCATCTATATACACTACGTACTCCAGTCCCTTGGATAATAATACAAAGATTTGGGTCCACTCAGTCGTGCTTTGAGCTCTTCAAAACTCTGTTGGCACTACTCATCTCACTTAAAAGGAGCGTTCTTCTTCAATAATCCAGTCATCGGCCTTGCTATCCTAGAGAAATCTTGGATAAATTTTTTGTAGTAAGCGGCTGGACCCAGGAAACTACGGATCTCCATCGCATTTTTAGGAGGTTCCCACTCCCTCACAGCCTTGATCTTAAAAGGGTCCGGCCTAACCCCATATTGAGATATCACATGTCCCAAAAAACAACTTCCTTCACCCAAAACTCACACGTACTGAACTTGGCATATAGTTGTTTGTCTCTTAGTGTTTGTAGGGCGACTATGAGATGTTCCTTGTGTTCTTCCTTATCATGGGAATAAATCAAAACCATCTATAAACACCACCACAAACCGATCTAGATATGGATGGAAGAATCGTTTCATCAGCATCATGAAAGCGACCGGTGCATTCGTGAGTCCAAAGGGCATGAATATGAACTCAAAATGTCCATATATAGTCCTTGAAAGCTGTCTTAGGAATAAAGGGCTCTTCCACTAGTAACTGCCAGTAGCCTGATCTGAGGTCAATTTTTGAAAATGTTGTTGTCCCACACAACTGATCCAGAAGGTCATTAATCTATGGCAATGAATACTTCTTTTTCACGGTCAACTGGTTTAGTTGTTGGTAGTCTATGCACAATCTTATACTCCCATTCTTCTTCTTCACAAATAGAACTGAAGCTCCCCATGGTGATATGCTCTGTCTAATAGACCCTTTTTCTAATAACTCCTCCAGCTGCTTCTTCAATTCTCTCAACTCCACCGATGTCATAAGGTAAGGAGCGATAGACACGGGAGCAACGACAAGTATGGTTTCAATCTGAAAATCGATCTCTCTAGGAGGTGGTAACCCTGTCAACTCATCCAAAAATACATCGTGGAATTTTCTCACGATCTACACTTTCATCAATTCTGTAGGGGTGACTGCCGATACTAAGCATGCAGGCACAGTTTGTCACTCACCTTTCCTTAATCCATTTAAACGTGGTAACGGCTGATACTAAGCATGTAGGCATGGTTTTTCAGTCACCTACCGTGATTATTTTCTTCTCTTCCTCAATCACAATGCTCACCTCATTCGCAAAACAATCTACTATAGCTCGATTCCTGGATAACCAATCCATGCTCAGTATCACGTCAAAATCCCTCATCAAAATAACAACCAAGTCTGCCCTGAGTCTCTACTGTCGCACAACCAACTAACAATCCCAAACTACTGTGCTAACAACTAGAATAAATTTTGTAGGCATAGATGCCACCATCATTGAATATCCTAATGGTTCTACTTGACTCTAAACCCGACTCACAAATCATTGATTCACAAACGAACAACTAGCTTAGGGTCAAATAAGGTAAGTGTATCAGAGTTTAGAATAAAATGGTACCATTAATAACATCAGGGCAGTCTGTTGCCTCTTCCCTAGTCAGAGCGTATACTCTGGCGAGTGGAACTGGTGTGGCAGGCCTGGGACGCTCCTCCTGACCTAACCAAAGATGTCGTGGACCCTTCTTTGGCTCTGGTGGTAATGGTTTGGTTCTCTCCCACACTACTATGGAGGGTAAAAGTATGTCCATTAATCCCTTTTTTCATATTGCAGTTCCTTTGCTATGTGTCCAATCTGTCTACAAATATAACAAATGGGTCCTCCTCAACTTTTGGATCCTGGAGCTGATGCAGCGCCCAAAGAATAAGGTCCGCCTCACTGTTGTCCTACAGGTGCTCTAGAGATACTAGAGACTCTCTGGCGCTTGTTGTCTTCTATCTTCCTCTCATTCATACCTACTCACAAGCAAGCGCGACCTCAACCATTAACTGATAAGTGGCAGGTTTGATGGAAATCCTCACTCAGATGTCAAACTGCAAAAGCTGGACCTATCTCAACACATCACATCTTTAGCCATCTCCTCAAGTGTATACCTGGGCATTTGGGTGAACTGTCGCTTATACTCGACCACTATTATGTTTCCTGGCTTAATGTCCAAAAATTCCATCTTTTTACGGTCCTGGTAGGACTAAGGGTGAACTTATCAACAAACACCCATAAAAAGTCATCCCAAGTGAGCGTGGACGGCTCATCCTTGCTCCCCAAGAATCTCTCCCATATAATGCATCCTCATCTAAGAGAGATAACAAGTATTTTAACCTCTGCTCCGGAGTGCAGTCTAGGTGATCTATAATCTTTATGTGATCTTCAACCACTCCTCTACGACTTCTGGGTCTAAAGTACCTATAAATACTTTCTCCCCTATTGAATAATCCACTCGTAGTTCTTGTGTTGATCATCATTGGCTTTCGGGGCCCTTGAAATTTATGCCTATAGGATTTGGGCTTGAGCAGTCTAAGCAGCAATTGTAACCTGTGTGGTTGCCGCCTGTGTAGCCTGAGCAGCAACAGTCTGAGTTGCCTGCTGCATCATGTCTAGAAACTATTAGAACATAGAATGTGGTGGTACAACAGGTGGGGTGGTGGTTGTCCATGATGTAGGGACTCAGCCATATGTCCCTGCACCAACTCCAAAGGCTACGCTAGATCGGGAATGTGGTCGTCTCTAGGATCCATCCTAAAAGTAGAAAGAGGAAAAGAAATTTCTAAAACCTCCCTTCTTAAAATCATTCAAATTTTATAAAACATTACAAACTATTATGCAAATGCCTTGAGGAATATACACTCAGCTCTTATACCACTGAATGTGACGCTCAAATTCTTAAACCACTTTCAATGCATAATTATTGATTAATCGGTTAATGTGCCATATTTTTCTTTTAAACATACTAATTTCAACATGAATGTTGTATGCTGACATCAGTTTCCAAAAAAAATTTTGAATACCATTTAAGAGAAATCAAAAGAAACATAAGCCATTACTATATGAAATGTAACCAAAATAAAATTGTCTTGGGGAAATACCTACACGTCGGGTATCAACACTAATGGGAAATGATATGTTTAGAAAACAAAGTTTGTAGAAACATCAAAATGGTGGATGAAATCCATGACCTCGCAGCGATAGTCCAAAGAGTATCCAAAAATAGCGTAGCAAAAGTGGGTAGTCTACGTCGCAGCCTCCTCGTCTGTAATACATAAACACAACCATAGAAAACATGAGTACAAAACTCAGTAAACATATGACTCTCTCGTCACTTACCTAACCACATAAAGTCTAATATATTAGTTCATTTATTCTCACTTCAATCTCATTGACTAGGGTTTTATTCTATGTCATTACACCGAGCTCTAATCTTTATCTTAGATTATAGGGTACATTGTCTAGGTGTTAAATTCAATTTTTCTTTAGTGTTAATTAGTCCAAAAGGGTAAAATTTCAAGTCCCTAACTCGTCCCAGATCATGTACTAACTCTTAGATGCAATAGGACAAAGTATATATGTAACGCCCCGGAAATTCGTTCGTTTTAAAATAAAGAAAATGTATATTAAAAGTGAGGTTAATTAGCGTTAAAGTTATATAAAGTTATATGTGCTATGTGATATATTGAATGCCGAATGAGGTTAAATTCGAGTTCGATGATGTTAATTGAGTGAAAAAAAAGATAGTAATTATGTTAGAAGACATGTATACATAAACCTATGCATGATAGGAATCGGAAGGAATCGGAAACGATCGAAATCGGCAGAAAAATATGCCTAACAGTGGAACACGACCTGGAGCACGGTCGTGCCCAGGGGCGTGTGATTGGCCAAAAATTGGGCCGGAGCACGGGCCGTGCCTAGGGCGTGCCCGACAGATTGTTTTAAAACAAAAGCGCATTTTTCAGTTCATTATACACGAGAACAGCCCATTTCACTCCCAATTCGCCCAAAACACCCCAAACACGATCTGAGATCATTCCTAACCGAAAACTCACCCTAAAACAATAAGTTTACATCGAATCAAACACATTTTTGTCTCTGAATCGATCCATTTTCGTGCTAGGGCTCAAAGTTACGGGTTAAGGTAAATTTCTTCGATTCATTGCCAAAATGTGTTGTAAATTGGTGGAAATTGATAGGGTTTTGATGGGTTTTTGTTATAGATTATGATTCTATAAGAGTTTAACTTAAAAACATGAGATTTT